>CP136067.1:7024927-7321541 GCA_032622095.1 Siphonodentalium dalli
TTGTTATTGTTATTTTAACGGAATTCTGAGTTGGTCATTCGCGAAACGAATATATTTTATATTCTATAATTAAAACCGTGGGTATATAATATATGATCCTCTTTATGGATATTGTAGGAAGGTAAATTTAGCTAAAGCGGTGGGATATCTTGCAAGACAACACATTTCGGTTTGCGCTATAACTGCTCAATGTTTTAAGGTGTTACACAGCGTCTGATAAAAAGAGTTCTATCTGGAATATTCACACAATTTTTTCAGAGAACATGCATAGAGTAAACATAGTCCTATCGGACTATCGTAAAGTAGTTCCGTTTAATTCGGGATTAATTAACCCTCAGACTGCCGAAACTGCCGACAATAAATTCGCTTGTTTGTGTCCCACGAAAATCAAACTTGCCTGTTTAGAGGTCCAATTTTCGTGGCTAATGGTGATAGAATCACAATTTTTCAGTCAAGTTCATGGATAAATTACATTACACTTAATCGGCTTATGTCCGCGGCCATAAACCTGCGTTTTGATAACAATTTATTTGAGACAAACTGTTGCGCGGGTATCAGTCGGCGCTTATCGGTTGAAGTTATTATGATCGTGCAGCCTGCACGTGCAACAAGTGTTCAAATACAACAGAAAAAAAATACTATGTCAAATAAATAACGTGATCAATGGACAGACACGTTTCATTTCCGTGGGACACGAAAAAGCGAATTTAATGTCGTCAGTTTCGGCAGTCTGAGGGTTTTAATTAATCTCCTTTACGATATCCCGATAGGACTATGTTTACTCTTTGTTCTCTGAAAAAAAAATGGTGTGAATATTCCCGATAGAACTATTTTTATCAGACGTTTTGTAACACATTAAAACATTGAGCAGTTAGCGCAATTTTCTGAAATTTCGGACTATTTCGTCTATAAAAATACGATGAGCAACTGAAAATGTTTTTCAACATTCTGGAAGGGGTATATGTCCATGGTATATATGTTTAAAATTTCACGCATAAACTATGACAGATAACAAAGTTATAATTAGTTTTATAGGCCCACCATAAATCCCCTATAATAAACGTATGCCTCCGTAAGCACATGGCTTTGCTGTGGATACTTTCGTTCCCAGCATGCATCATTCTCGCTATCTGTAAAATGTCTATGAACAATGGCTGCATGTGCCATGCACTCTTAGCTTTGATCCGCATTTAGAAGCATTCTGGTGTGGCGAATGAGAAACCTGCAGTAATTTATAAGCCGTAGTTCATTGTAATAATTTGAAGAATTACTTGTCTTAACGGAATTCTGAGGCGGTCCATTCATGTAACCAATATATTTTATATTATGATTTATATTTATGACTAATAATACGATCTTGGTGGCGTTACCATTTCTGACTATGGTTTTCTTGTATTAGTCTGTGATGCGATGACGACGAGAACGTTGTCAATCGAACAAAAGAAGAATCTACGGACTTATCTCATTTCTAAATCTGATCCAGAATTCATGCGGGGTGGACAGCAAGTTAACTTGTCGTTAACTCTGATATCGTTACCCGATTTCAACGATTTGACGAACTCATTAACAGTGACAATGACGATGATGTTGCGCTGGCGGGATTCTGAACTCATGTGGAATGAAACAGTGTACCCTACTAGCTCACTTCGTGTCATGGCGAACAGCTTATGGGGACCGACATTCGTTTTGGCAAACGGTAAAGAAGGTCATGTGCAAATGTACAACAATGCAGACACGATAACGGTGAAATCTGAAGGACAAGCAAGCATTGTGTCGACATCAACCCTTACCACACACTGTTCAATCGACATAACGAAGGATATGCTTGGGGCTCCCTGCAGGGTAATGGATGTTTTGACAGTTTGGAGCGCCTGATTCTATTCACGTAAGGCTGATTTTGAAGCGACGTATGACCGTTCACATGGCAACGGATCTTCTGCCGGCTCTGCTCTTGATGTTTCTCGGGATTCTTTCATTCATGATTCCAACTGATTCCGGCGAGAAACTTTCCTTCTGTGTCTCCAATTTCTTGGCGACAGTGGTTTTCATCACATGCGCAGCAAATCAGTGTCCCGGGACGGCGCTAACTAGTAGTATAACTGTCATATATATGGCCTACATAATGATGACTAGCATTGCAAACGTTATAATGACAGCCATCGTGACAACCGTAGCTAACAAATGAGGAACATTTGGTCGTAAGATCCTGAAAGTCTTCAAAATGAGACGAGTGGGTCACCAGAAAGCACAGTTTCAGAAGAAATGGATAGTTCACAGGCAAGCATCGTTTTCGGAAAGAGGAATGAACCACGTGACATCTCATGGAGAAATATAGCACGCGCTTTGGACAAATTATTTCTAGTCATATATGCATCCTTCACTGTCATACCTACTACCTTACTCGTATTTAAATTCGCGCAGTACTAGTTTTCGCTCAGTTTTGAGTTCGCGCACTATAATATTCGCGCACCTAGCTGCGCGAATTCAAAACTGACAAAATATTTTCGTAATAGTTCCGTGATATTTTCGTATATCTTGGAGCTGATGACAGTTTCGGTTCTTAGTCATTGCTGGAGATAGTAGATGTGTGTATTAAATAAACCATCGCTGCGGATTTACATCGTGTAGACAATAAACTAGTAACTACATGCATCATTTTGTGGCGACCTGGAATATTAGTATTTCTTATATAAGGTCAACAATGTCTATGTTACCATGATTTGTCGCGAGGCATTGTGAGAAATGGTCTTGATAGCCGTTGGTCGAATGTAAATATATGCATACATGTATAGGCGTAATGTCTATTCAACCGTTCATATGTAAACTCAGAAACATTGCCCTCTTGTATTGCCGATGGACTGTGGTTTAGATTAAACGTGGCAGTCCTACTATTTTTCGCTCAGTTTTAAATTCGCGCACCGATGGGTGCGCGAAAAATAGTACTGCGCGAATTTAAATACGAGTAAGGTATAGTGTTTCTGTGCATTGTTCGAGCTACTTAAGGACATTACATAGCAACAAGAGTGCATGGTCTACGAATACAACATTAGCACTGTCAGGCTTAAGATGTTATTGTGTCTTGAAGCAGTTGTATTCTTATTTTGTTTTGATAATAACTTTACTTACAGACAGAAGTAGTTGATATATTATTTTATTTTAAAAGTGTTTCATTTACAACATTAATACTTTATAGTTTTCTTAAAATGCAAAAAATTAAGTTTCCAGTCATTGTTAACCTTTTTCTTCGATCTTAGAAATGTATTTTTGGAAAATAAATATGTTCTGATACTTTAACAAATATTTTTAATTATTATTTACTTTTACCATGTACTAGAGTAGCTCATGGTGGTTTTGTATGCACTTGTATGTCCAGAGTTAAACTCTTCATGAATCCACTAATTGAAGGTCCAGGAACAATATTTGGTTGGTAACACATTTCCCATTGAGGGCGAAATGGGTGAAATGCCCACGCCCTTTTTGCGCGAAGTACTACCATCCGACGTGACTATATCTCCAGAACCGTTGGACATAGGAGGTTGTCTGACCACTCAAAATGTGCTCCAATATGGCAGCTTAAAATGATTCTAAAATTAAAGAAATTGAAACAGTGGTTATGTCTATCTGGACGAGACGCGACAAAATACTACAATGTCTCCTTGATAGTAATACAATACTAGCTATTAATTGCCCATGGCTGTTAACTCCATGCAGTTTGGAAGTCGATTTGGTGTACCATATAAACTTGATAGATTCTCTATGCAGCGATTGTTGAACTTTTAGTTTAAACAGTATTTATTTTTCCCTCTATGGACATTCAGATAAATAATTACAATAGGTACAAATTTAGAAGAAAATGGGATTAGACAACAAGCAATATAGAGCTTGAGCTGCATGTAGACCCCCCCCTCCCCCCTATGCGGATTTTTGGTGGTTATGATATCTTTGTAAAACTATATCAGTCCTTCAATTTGCCGGTTGTTTGCCATTTGGCGATTGGGGCTTTATAGAGTTATCGGTCTTTGAATCCAAGACGGCCGCCAACGTTGAATATCTAACCAGGTAAATTTCAATTCGCAATTACTCAGGAGTTTATGAGGTATTACGTCGTGCGATTCTGTTGATAATTGAGTACTTCTTATTTATTTGTAGGAATAAATTTAATATATTAAAAATGGCCGCCAAAATGGCCACCGGAAGTGGAAAATGTGACGCTTTTTCACTAATATCTTCTATATCAGTTTCTGCTGTTTGGAACTGGTTGAGAATTGTGACTTTATTTTGTATTTTTTATATTAACTGATCATTGGGGCAATGAAATAAGAAATTCGTTGGGTCCTAGGCCCTTCCGATCCCTCAAAAATTTAAATTTACAGGAAGCGGTATACATTTTCACAAAAAAATATCGGCAAAAATTCACTTTTCATGTTTGTAACATTTTTATTAAAAGTAAACTGTAACTAACTTTGATATGAACGGTGTTTATCGTTTTGGTCTAATGTAAATGTGTCACACTAAGGTCATTATAGAGCAAATTACTCAAGATGGCTTCCAAAATGGCGACCAACTTGGGTAAAACGTTCATTGTTCACATATATATCCGGAACATTATTGTCTGCTGTTTAATCCAGTTCGAAAAGTTAGCAAATTGTACCTTACGTGGTTATTATGATTGTTAGGTAATCAACTGACAACTAAATATTGTTGGCTGTCCCATTTTAAAGTTGCTTATGGAATTTTGTCGAAAACCTCTTTTGGGATTCTGGCCACTTTGAAACTTTGAAACGGAACTAAGATGAACCATAATCTATGGTGACTATTGTGGCTATTTTGGCTCATTAGGATAAAATTGATCACCTTGATACAAGAGGGGGATCAATATGGTAGCCCGTGAGTTACTGCATGAGCATAGGTGAGGTGAATAGGTATACATGGAGTTATTTTATGGTCATGAATGATGTGAATAGATATACAAGGAATGTCTATATGATCGTTAGTGGGGTGTCCATTGTGAGATGCATATGTATACAAGTAGTGGCTGTATGGTAATGTGTGAGCTGAATATGTTTACATGGAGCGACTGTATGGTTGTATGGTTATGTGTTGATGTACGGGTAACACGATGTGGTTGTACAAACAATGATATTATGTGCGGATATAACGGGAGTAGCTACATGGTCATATGTGTGTTGTTATGTATATATGGAGTGACTATTGTCATGGTGTGATGTATAGGTGTATATTTGGTGGCTGTATTGTCACATGTGGGTGAGCATGTAAACATATGTTGTCTGTGTGATCATGGGTGGGTATATGGATAAATAGGGAGTGGTTGGATGACTATGTGTAATGTGTATAGGTGTACATGGACTGACAGTACGGTCATGAATATACATGCCTGAGTATAGCTGAGTGGTCGTTGGCGAGCGTGTGGGTATATAGGGAGTGCACAGGTGGTAATGGGTGGGATGTATATTTATATATGCCGTGGATGTATATTGTCATTGGTGGATGTATAGGTATACAGGGAGTAACTGTGTGATCATAAATGGCGTGTATGAGTACACAGCGAGTGACTGAATTGTCATGTGTGGGGTGTATATAAAAGTCTGGAATGTATAATTGATCATGTGTGAGAAGTATTGGTACACCTGGACGGACTTTATTGTCATTGGTGATGTGTATATGTGCACCTGGAGTGACTCTATGGTCATGTGTGTGTTGCATATGTATATATCGAGTGGCTATATGGTCATGGGTATGGTGAATACTCTGTGGCATGAGTGACTCTGTGGAAATTAATGAATACTCTGTGGTATGGGTGACTTTGTGGCAATTAATGGAATGAATGGGTGTACAAGGAGTGACCGTGTGATCACCAATCTGGTGAATATGTACACATGGGGTGAAATGGGTCAGGTGTATGAGTATACCTGGTGTGCATGTATGGTGACTCATTGTCCTATGTTATGTGTGCGGGTATACGCCAAGTGGTTGTATGGTCATGTGCGAGGGGTATAATATGTATAGCACATGTGACTATATGACCATTGGTGAGGTGTATATTGATACCTGGAGTGACTATATGGTCATGCGTGGGGTGTATATGTTTATCTTTAGTGGCTATTTCGCAATTGGCGTGGCGAGTAGATATACAGGGATTGACCGTATGACCAATGGTGATGTGAATATGTGTACCTGTAGTGACTGTATGATCATGAATGTGGTGAATACAGGGAGTCGCTATATGGTCACGGTTCATGTGTAAGATTTTACCTGGTGTACATGTATGTTGACCCATGGCTGTGTGGGGTGTATGGGTATACATAAGTGTGGTTCTATGACTATTGGTGAGGTGCATATGTATACATGGAGTTATTATATGGTCATGGGTGGGTGTATATGTATATCTTGAGTGGCTATTGGGTCATGGTGTGGTAAATAGGTACACATGGATTGACTGTATGGCCAATGGTGATGTCAATAGGTATACAATGATTGACTGTGTGATCATGAATGTGGTGAATATGTATACACATAGTGACGATATGGTCATGGGTCAGGTGTAGGAGGTATACCTGGTGTGCATGCATTGTTATTGACAGATGTATGGTCATGTGTGGTGTTTACAGGGATATACACAAGTATGGCTGTGTGGTGATGGTGTATGTTTATAAAGCGAGCGACTATATTGTCATATATGTGTTGGTTATTTGTATTTGGAGTGACTGTATGGCCCTGGTGGGTTGTACATGTGTGCCTTGGGTGGCTATCGCTTTCCACAATAACGCAATGATATGTTAATTTGATATAGAGATCACATCAGAGAGTCCTATTTTCATGACAATAATTGATAAATGTTTATGCTAATGGGCAAGAGTAGCCACATATTATGGTCTCTCTCAGTTCCGTTTCAAAGTTCTGCCCATTTATTTTCAAAAACATGGCCAGAATCCCAAAAGACGTTTTCGGCACAATTGTACACTGCAAATTTTTAAATTAAATGATCGTGTCTCATATTGTACAGTGACAACCAGAATATCAAATGTTGTTGTCAGTCGATTAACTAACGTGTATAATAACAAAGTTAGTCACACTTTGCTACCTTTTCGGAACAGCAGATAATTATGTTCCGGATATATGTGAAAATCAACTTTTTACCCAAATTTAGTTGCCATTTTGGAAGCCATCTTGAGTAATTTGGTCATTAAACACCTTAATGTGACACATTTAAGATAGATCAAAACAATAAACACCTCTCATGCCGAAGATAGTTACAGTTTACTTGCAAAATATGGTTCAAACCTGAGAAGAGATTTTTTGCCGATATTATGTCACGATTGTGAGAGTGAAATCTAATATTTCTGGTAATGTCTGTTACAATAGTTAGTAACAATGTTAGTACCGGTATTCAATGTATAGACGGCAGAATAGCCAATTTCATTTATCAACCACAAATTGTAAGCGATTCCAGGGCACACTGGGGCAATATCTACCATTTTCCATATTTTGGCGGCCATTTTGGTGGCCATTTTGATCCAAAGTAACAACTTTAGTTCCTATGAATTGGAATATCCATGGGTAATGATATTCCTCAATTACATTCCACAGTTGTGCTCATTCTTTGTTGAAATTTGACCAGAAACCCAATTGTGATTTTTTGGTGAAATTTTATACCGCGTTCTGTAAAATCAAACTTTTGAGGGATCGGAGGGGGCTAGGACCCCAATAATTGCTTTTTTCTTTACCCCAATGATTAGTTAATATAAAAATACAAAAATAAGGTCACAATCCTCAACCAGTTCTAAACAGCAGAAACTGATCTGAGTGAAAAATAGTCATATTTTCTACTTCCGGTGCCCATTTTGGCGGCCATTTTGAATATATGAAATTTATTCATACCTATAAATAAGGACTACGCAATTATCAATATAATGACTTAATACCTCATAAACTGCCCGAGTGATTGCGAATTAAAATTTATCAAGTCAGATATTCAATTTTGGCGGCCATCTTGGATTCAATGGCCTCGAAACATGCGAATATTGTCTACCTATATGCATCCATGTGCTCGTGGAATGTTATAGAAAACTGCCCTGGTGTATGTTCTCGTGGAAAATAATGAAAACATCGGTATTGTTCATAGTTTAATCACGTTATACATGCGTAAGTTCACACACTGTACTTTTTCAGATATTTCTTCAAAATAAACGAAAAATCATATCATCGGTGTCACTTTAAGAAAAATATCAAGTCAGGTGCCCATGTGACGCTATCTACGCAGACACTTATTATATTCAGTTCCAATGAAACTGAGTTTGAGAAGATACATACAGTTCTAGTATTAATTTTAAGAGAAATATTTTCCCTACCCCCAATCAGGGGGGGTCGTGCAAAACAATTCCGAGGGGGGGTCTCAGCTCCTCAAAACACGTTTTTTCCGGTGTTTTCTGGTGCTTGCAATTTTTTTCCTTTTGCCCTCTTTTGACCTAATTACAAGCTGTTTAGCCTATATAATGATTGTTTTGATGTGTTATGATCTAAATAACACATGTAGTGTACACAAGATACTAGGTACAGTTATCTGTGGTCAGGTTGGCCTCAGAATGTTTTGATTATTTGGTCCCTTCTAATACTAAGTAAACCTTCGTGAAATTTTTAACTGCGCTGGCCCACCTGGGTTGGATAACCACTTGGTATGTAAATATATTATAATGAACTCTAAAGACAAATAAACCACATAAACTTCAGTAAGTAAAATCATATATCACATTACCACTATCTGTGGTATCAAACTGAAATTCAACTCTCCAAGTCTGATATGAAACTGAAATAATGTGTAATATAAATGTAGAACATGCCTGTTCTCTAATCTATAAACATGTTTCTGGCACAAAGTTACTAATACTATAAAAGACAAAAGTGCTACAGTGTTACATACCCAATTATTAATGAACAGACATTCACATGGATCTCTATCAGTCTCAATAGCATTTTCTTAGTAAAACATGACTGTCTTTCACTTGTGAAATAATGAGATATTATTTATTTATATGCGCTATTCTACAACCATTTAGCTATTGTTAATATTAAAATGATCCATCTAACCACGTACACTGCATATTGTAAAACAGGCAAGAAACAGTTTGATAAGTGTCTAGTCTGAAATACTTGGGTAATTTTGTACCAGAAAATGTAACCAATGTTTCTTGTTAAACTCATTCATTTCTTAATCCAGATTAGATAAAGATTTTGTAAATCACTTTGCACGACGATAATTGAAACTTCACCTGAGTTTAAATTAACTTAAATAATTCTTCAATCAGCTTTAACGTTTTTCAAAATTCAATTTAGAAATGTCAGTTGAACGACATCGATGATAAAATGAAAATGAATATATCTGATACATTTTGCATCGAAAGTCACTGCTACATCTGCCTCCATTAAATCCAATAAGATCGGAGTGGATCGTTCATAGGAAACTATATTAATACCACCAGTCAAAACACGTATAAGGACACACTTCCAATGGAAATATATAGGACATACACTTTATGAAATACTGCATAACAAAAAGAGCTGAACTGTCTCAGCACAAGCAATACACTCATATGAGATTTAAAACATTTATCTAGAAAACCTCATCTCAACCTGGGCAGCATATCATTTTCCGGTGTGTCAGGATGTGTTGTGTGTTTACAACTTCACTTTAACTAGCAACTTTAAAAAATATATAAAGTAAACACGAGTGCATTTCATGGATAAACGCACATTACACAAAGTCCAGTGCAAAGTCTGGAATAAATAATTAGATAAAATATTTTTTTAAAGTTGTTTCACTGGTTGTGTCAGCTGGTTGTGTTGAGTTTTTCATGATAAATGTTTTTAATCTCATGAGTGTATTGCTTGTGCTCATAGTTATAATTTATTAGTATTGAGTTTAACTGGTGGCGAAAGTACACCAAAGTTGGATGATGCTTGAAAAAACAGAATGGTCAAATTACGAATGACTGATAATTATTATATATGTTCATTCTAATTTAATCATGCTCTGTTTCTCAACATCAGCCACCTTCACTGGACATTCTACACCCTGATGTTTTTGCCTATAATGGCTCTCCAGCTTGATAAATTTCATTCAAATGTGACTGGAAAGGGGGGGTCCCAAAACCATGAGTGGAAAAAAATATTTTTTTTGCACAAAGAGGGGGGGGGTGGGGGTCCAAAGTGCTGCAAAATAAAAATTCAGCGTTGTGTATGCAAATTTTTTCCTGGCCCCCCCCCCTGCCCCCAATAAGGATTTTATCGCAAAAATTCACAGTAGTTTTATAAAAATCGCTATAAAATTAAAAAGTCCCCACGCCCGAGTGGCAAACAAGCAGACATATGTGTGAAATACATCCCTCTATCGGAAAAAAAACATAGTCGGTAAAAATCCGCACAGGGGAGGGTGGCCATATGGTAGCTCACGGTATAATATGCTTATTTGAAGCCCTCTCCCTTGACAATGACGCGGCATACAAAGATCCATAGAAAGGAGAAATCTGAGGTGGAGGCGAGACAGGGACAGAAGATAATGTCAGAATTTAGAAAGAAGATCAGAACGTACAGAGTGTGAAGTGTAATTATATATCTGAACATGCATATAATTAATATCAAATAAACCAAAAAGATATAATAACTAATTTGTTGAACTTTTGAGATGATGCGGGATATCATCACTAAATTCACCCTCTGGGGACCTCATTCTGCAAATAACAGGCACACTAAACTCAGGCCCGAATTGTTTTCATTCAACGCGCCGCATGTACAAACAGACTTATTTTGACACAATGAATCGTGTATGGTGATGCACGACGTCAACTGTGTGGTTTGCTGTTTCATATATACGCAAAACCGACATAGTTCCTCTGTCGAAATACTTGTTATTTGATATTCTGTTGAATGAATAATAAGATAAATTGGCTATCACCGCCATGTAGGTTCCAGAGATTGGTATTCAAGTCGCGATATCTTCTTTTGGCAGCCTATTGAAGAATCCTCATGGAGAACGTGTCGATATAGACTGCCCATAGAACGTGTCGATGTAGACTGCACAGAAAACGTGTCGATGTAGACTGTCCAGAGAACGTTATTCGACTTGAACACGGATCTTGAAAACCCACATGGTGGTGATAACCTATATAAGTATTAGCGACAGGCCGGGTGATAACATATATAAGTATTAGCGACAGGCCGGGTGATAACATATATATGTATTAGTGACATAAATAGCGACATGCCAATAATAGTTTCATTTGTTTATATTGTGTACACATGTTTGTTTGAGACCCACCTTCCGACCTTTATTTCTGCCGAATTGTTTTGGTGGACGCTAGCTCATTCCCAATAACACCGCCATCGGGTATTTAGAGTTACTGTTCTTGACATAACAGTTTCCCCTTAAACTAGCTTATTTACATGTGCCAAGCTTCGTATAATTACCACTATTGCAACGGGTGGCACATGTTTATGTGCGCATTTGTGTGCATGGGGGGTTGATATGTAGCCGTGAACCATGAACGGTAACTCTAAATATTGAGACGACAATATCACGACAGGACAACCGGCAGTACACACGTGCAATTTACATTTATAGATATATACATGTATAACCATGGCTCGACGAGCCCGAAACGAGAAGGGTATAATGATCTATAATGATACATGTACGACAACTAAATGCTTGGACGACGTTTGAACAATATGTTACTTAAATAAAATTTGGTTGTTTGAAAAGGTGATCATGTTATTACTGTGCTACTAAAAGAATATGGTATGCATATTATGATTATAAAGAAAGTCAGGGCCAGGAACCTATGTCACTAATCAAGTCTCTAACCCAAAGCAGAACCTACGTCACTAATCAAGTCTCTAACCCAAAGCGGTTTAGATTTTAAATTTGTTTAAAATATATACAAACGTAACTTGACTGGCGGGAGAGACAAAAGTACATGAAATGTGGATATTCACTACGCACATTTAACAATAGGTAAATAGATATTCTTAGCATGTATTCCTGGTTAGAACACCAAACACACATCAACTAATTAATAAATGTACGTCAAACCCCTTTAATGCATATATAAAATAACTCCTGCAAAAATAACTTTATCAACCACTACATGATTTGCAGATAGCTGCCATCCGAATGTCTGAAGCGATGGTTTAGTGATTACATTAGTCACGTGGGTTCATGCCACTGAAAGTGCTACTTAAAATAAAACAGTCCTAACACATAGTGTGGCTTTAAATATTTTCTAATTGCATGTCACAGGTAAGAAAGTAGGCCAGGGCATGGAAGAGTGAAACTCTTCCATGTTTTGGACAGAGAGCATGAATGAGTGAATGTATTTTGTCTCTTTCTTTTGTTATTATTCTTCTTTATCAATAAAAAATTAAAAAAAAACAAAACAAAAAAAAACAGTTTGTTAACTTCCAATGGTCTTACCAGATTTTTCAGAAACTTCCAGAATAAATTTTTAACACTTCCATGGCGGGAGCTGCGCTGGTGCAGTATCAAAGATCCTGTGCCAATGCATTCTCTTATATAATTATGCGAGGCGCCCTATGGGAGACTCGCACATATAAGACTGTGCATTTGCACGGGGTTTTCTCAAAATTTCAAAAAGTTCCAGTCATGATAGGGTTAAGGTACTTCCTCAGGTTTTGGATTCACAGTTTGTGGGGGAAAAGTCGACAAGAAGACGGTGGTGAAGGTGGATAACTCTAAAATCAAGTGGCTTTTTTGTGTCAGATATTTATTTGACAGACCGGCAAAATGTCGTTTAACGAAATGTTGATAAATAGCAGATTGTGGGCAATTTTATAGTAAAGTTGAATGTGGTTAGCATTATTTTTGGGCAATAAATCGATTCTGGTGACTGAAGCAACATTTCAAAAAATGTTGTTGTTGTTGTTGTTGTTGTTGTTGATGGAATCTGATGATATGGGAAACATCAAATCGAACTGAGTACCTTTAATTTAGTTGTTAAAACATTTTATTCAAAATATGTCGCCTATACTTCTAGGATATGAATATTTCCCAATGAAATCCAACAATACACGCATGTACCTACATACGTTAACAAGGTATACTGTTAAACCCCCAAGATACAACATTGTGTCGCATTTAGCTGATAACTTCAACAATCGTATTTCTTTCTGTATATTCGCACTTCAGAACCTACTTCGCAGATCAAACTTTGCTTTTTGTCTTTAAAATCATTAAATTATCCGTTATTTCGTTAATGTTTATAAGTTTATTTTTCGGAAAATCAACCTATAAAAGCCTTGATTTAGCTAAATAACGGGCATCAAGAAAAAACATTTTCTATGCAAAATCGCAAAACATGAATTCCAAATCGTTACATGGAGGGTGGATAAAAAGACATCCGAAAGTCTCACCCACAAGGGCTAAAGTTATGGTCAACACAACGCTCGATCCAAGAGGTCAAAAGTCATTTATTTGTCAAAGTAGCTGACGATACCTAAATATAAAGCTGAAATCTTTCATGGTGGGAGATTCGCTGGAGCAGCATTAAAATTCCCCGTTTCATTGCATTCTCTCATACTTTGTTAACGTGTGTGGTGAAAAAAGGTGAATTATCATAAACATGGTTCGAACGACACGAATAACCTTCATCTCGAAAAGGTGTCTACAGAAATTCTACGCCGTTTTAAAGAATCTCGAAGAATAGTTCACAGTGTTAAATGTACGTTGTTAATAGTTCACTGTGTTTACTGCGCGTTGTGAGTAGTTGACGGTGTTAAATGTGCGTTGTTAATAGTTCACTGTGTTGACTGCGCGTTGTGAGTAGTTCACGTTGTTAAATATGCATTGTTAATAGTTCACTGTGTTTACTGCGCGTTGTGAGTAGTTCACGGTGTTAAATGTGCGTTGTTAATAGTTCACTGGGTTTACTGCCCGTTGTGAGTAGTTCACGGTGTTCACGCTGGGCCGTTTTGATTTTTTTTTGCCATATTAAAAACACATTGGCCAAATTAAATCTTCATGTTCTAGTCTCACAATTAATTATATATTTGTTTTTTTTTAACACCTATCAGTCTATATAATTATGGCCATACCTCCAAATACGGTGTCTAGACAGTTTTAGTCCCACCAGTGTTACTTGACAATATACCACTACACACGTCACATTGGTTGATTGTGCACTGCCATGAGTGCCATTTATAACTCATTAAGCTGTGTCACCAAATCAATTAGCATATTATTATATTATAAATTTGATTCTCATGTCGCTCCCCTTACAAAAATGTGGGTTTTTGAATTAGATGTCTCATTAAGTTTGGTCAAATGAAATTTCGTTTGGCCGTTTTCGAAAAAATATGACAGCGTGAACCCTGGTTGTGAATAGTTCTAGGTGCTGACTTCGTTGTGAATAGTTTGCGCTGTTGACTATGCGTTATGAATAGTTTGCTGTGCTGACTGCGTTGTGAATAGTTTGCGGTGCTGACTCTGCGTTGTGAATAGTTTGCGCTGTTGACTGTGCGTTGTGAATATGTCACGATGTTGACTGTGCGTTGTGTTTTCTGTGTTTGGCCAGCAACTCTCTCAATTCTTTCAGTTTCAACATGATGTCTTGTCGCCATGGTGATTTTCCAGGCAATTCAAAATCTGGATGTAGAGGTCGCTTCTTACCAGAACGGTTACCATGGCGATTTCCAGGTGGTGACGGAGGATCAGAGGGACGGGGCAGTAACTGTCGAGACGGAAATGTATCTGGTATATTACCTCCTTCTGCTGGTGCATTAACGCCCTCTGGCGAATTAGCGCCATCTGGTTGGTTGCCGAATGCTGGTGGTTTATCTCCTTCTGCTGGTGCATTAACGCCCTCTGGCGAATTAGCGCCATCTGGTGGGTTGCCGAATGCTGGTGGGTTACCTCCTTCTGGTGAGTTGGCTTCTGAGGGCGCGTTAACGCCATCTGGTGGGATAGCACCGTCTGGCAAATTTATGCCCTCTGGTGGATTACCTTCAGGTGCGTTACTGCCGTCTGGTCCCAACCCCAAAAGAAATTCGTTGGTAAGCCACAATGGAGGACCGGGTTGGTGTACGGGTCGCCCGATTGACACCCATGCTGGGGGCCCTGACGTTGACAAACTTGACTGGTGGGTAGTTGTCGGTCTTGTTTCTGGTTGGTGTGTTGTCGGTGGGTTGTGTGGATTCCCAGTACTAACCCAGTGCGGACGTCCCGTTGTCACCCAACCCGTGGGTGCAGCAGAAGGCACGTTTGCGGGTGACCCAGTTGACACCGATGATGGTGGCCCTGACGTGGTCAAACTTGGCTGGTGGGTGGTTGTTGGTCTTGTTTCTGGTTGGTGTGTTGTCGGTGGGTTATGTGGATTCCCAGTACTAACCAAGTCCGGTCGACTCGTCGAAACTGGCGGAACCTCTACAGGCAGTTGACGCTTTATCTCATTGTTAACCAAATTTCGCAACTCAACCAGCTTTCTAATGAGGGATCGTCGCCGGGCTGGTGGCGAATCGCCTGCCGGGTTTTCAACCGTCGGATTTTCGCCTGCCGGGTTTTCAACAGTCGGGGTTTCTCCTGCTGGATTTTCAACCGGAGAATTTTTAACTGTTGGATTTTCTTCTGGTCGATTAGCAACTGGTGGAGCTTCAGCAGGTTGGGTTTCAACTACCGGATTGACCTCGCTAGGCGCAGATGGCCCCACTAGTGGATTTTCACCTAGCGGATTTTCAACTACCGGGTTGACCTCGACAGGCTCAGACGGCCCTGCTGGTGGATTTTGAACTGGCAGGATTTCAACGGTCGGGTTGACCTGGACATGCGCGGGTGGATTGTGCACAACTGGTGATGTTTCTGTTGGTGGGTTTTCAACTGGTAGTTCTACAACTGTCGGGTTGACCTGGCCATGCGCCGGTGGATTGTGCACAACTGGAGATGTTTCTGCTGGTGGGTTTTCAACTGTTAGATCTACAGCTGTCGGGTTGGCCTGGCCATGCGCCGGTGGATTGTGCATAACTGGTGATGTTTCTGCTGGTAGGTTTTCAACTGGTAGCTCTGAACCTGTCGGGTTGACCTGGCCGTTCGCGGGTGGATTATGCACAACTGGTGATGTTTCTGCTGGTGGGTTTTCAACTGTTAGTTCTACAACTGTCGGGTTGACCTGACCATGCCCCGGTATATTGTTCTCAACTGGTGATGTTTCTGCTGGTGGGTTTTCAACTGGTAGTTCTACAACTGTCGGTTTGACCTGGCCATGCGCCGGTGGATTGTGCATAACTGGTGACGTTTCTGCTGGTGGGTTTTCAACTGGTTGTATTTCAATTGGTGGGTTTTCAACAACTGGTATTTCTACAACTGTCGGGTTGACCTGGCCATGTGCGGGTGTATTGTGCACAACTGGAGTGTTTCCAGCTGGTGGGTGTTCAACTGGTTGTATTTCAACTGGTGTGTTTTCAACTGGGAGTTCTACTGTCGGGTTGGCCTGACCATTTGCAGGTGGATTGTGCACAACATGAGATGTTTCTGCTGGTGGATTTTCAACTGGTAGTTCTACAACTGTCGGGTTAACCTGGCCATGCGCCGGTAGATTGTGCACAACTGGTAATGTTTCCGCTGGTGGGGATTCAATTGGTAGTTCTACAACTGTCGGGTTGACCTGGTCGTGAGCCGATGGATTGTGCACAACGGGTGATGTTTCTGCTGGTGGGGTTTCAACTGGTAGCTCTACAACTGTCGGGTTGACTTGACCATGAGCCGTTGGATTGTGCAAAACTGGTGCGTTTGCAGCTGGTGGGTTTTCAACTGTTGGCTCTACAACTGTCGGGTTGACCTGGCCATGAGCCGGTGGATTGTGAACAGATGGTGATGGTTCTGCTGGTGGGTTTTCAACTTGTAACTCTACGACCGTCGGGTTGACCTGTCCATGCGCCGGCGGATTGTGCACAACTGGAGTGTTTATAGCTGGTGGGTGTTCAACTGGTTGTATTTCAACTGGTGGGTTTTCAACTGGTAGTTCTACTGTCGGATTGGCCTGACCATGTGAAGGTGGATTGTGCACAACATGAGATGTTTCTGCTGGTGGATTTTCAACTGGTAGTTCTACAACTGTCGGGTTAACCTGGCCATGCGCCGGTAGATTGTGCACAACTGGTAATGTTTCTGCTGGTGGGTTGTCAACTGGTAGTTCTACAACTGTCGGGTTGACCTGGCCATGCGCCGGTAGATTGTGCACAACTGGTAATGTTTCTGCTGGTGGGTTGTCAACTGGTAGTTCTACAACTGTCGGGTTGACCTGGCCATGAGCCGGTGGATTGTGCGCAACTGGTGATGTTTTTGCTGGTGAGTTTTCAGCTGGTAGCTCTGCAACTGCCGGGTTGACCTGGCCATGCGCCGGTAGATTGTGCACAACTGGTAATGTTTCTGCTGGTGGGTTGTCAACTGGTAGTTCTACAACTGTCGGGTTGACCTGGCCATGCGCCGGTAGATTGTGCACAACTGGTAATGTTTCTGCTGGTGGGTTGTCAACTGGTAGTTCTACAACTGTCGGGTTGACCTGGCCATGCGCCGGTAGATTGTGCACAACTGGTAATGTTTCTGCTGGTGGGTTGTCAACTGGTAGTTCTACAACTGTCGGGTTGACCTGGCCATGCGCCGGTGGATTGTGCACAACTGGTAATGTTTTTGCTGGTTGGTTGTCAACTGGTAGTTCTACAACTGTCGGGTTGACCTGGCCATGCGCCGGTAGATTGTGCACAACTGGTAATGTTTCTGCTGGTGGGTTGTCAACTGGTAGTTCTACAACTGTCGGGTTGACCTGGCCATGAGCCGGTGGATTGTGCGCAACTGGTGATGTTTCTGCTGGTGGGTTGTCAACTGGTAGTTCTACAACTGTCGGGTTGACCTGGCCATGCGCCGGTAGATTGTGCACAACTGGTAATGTTTCTGCTGGTGGGTTGTCAACTGGTAGTTCTACAACTGTCGGGTTGACCTGGCCATGCGCCGGTAGATTGTGCACAACTGGTAATATTTCTGCTGGTGGGTTGTCAACTGGTAGTTCTACAACTGTCGGGTTGACCTGGCCATGCGCCGGTGGATTGTGCACAACTGGTAATGTTTCTGCTGGTTGGTTGTCAACTGGTAACTCTACAACTGTCGGGTTGACCTGGCCATGCTCGGGTATATTGTGCACAACTGGTGCGATTGCAGCTGGTGGGTTTTCAACTGGTAGCTCTACAACTGTCGGGTTGGCCTGGTTATGCGCGGGTAGATTGTGCTCAATTGGTGAAGTTTCTGTTGGTGTGTTTTCAACTGGTTGCTCAACAACTATCGGGTTGACCTGACCATGCGCCGGTGGATTGTGCACAACTGGTGATGTTTCCGCTGGTGGGGATTCAATTGGTAGTTCTACATCTGTCGGGTTGACCTGGTCGTGAGCCGATGGATTGTGCACAACGGGTGATGTTTCTGCTGGTGGGGTTTCAACTGGTAGCTCTACAACTGTCGGGTTGACTTGACCATGAGCCGTTGGATTGTGCAAAACTGGTGCGTTTGCAGCTGGTGGGTTTTCAACTGTTGGCTCTACAACTGTCGGGTTGACCTGGCCATGAGCCGGTGGATTGTGAACAGATGGTGATGTTTCTGCTGGTGGGTTTTCAACTGGTAGCTCTACAACTGTCGGGTTGACCTGGCCATGAGCCGGTGGATTGTGCACAACTTGTGATGTTTCTGCTGGATGGTTGACTTTGCTCTGCGCAGTTGATGGTAGCTGTGGTTCTACATTCGGGATAACAACTGGTGATGTTTCTGCCGGTGGGTTAACCTCGTTCAATAAAGATGGCGGTAGTTGTGGTTCTACATTCGGGATAACAACTGGTGATGTTTCTGACGGTGGGTTAACCTCGTTGTGCGGAGATGGTGGGGGTGGTGGTTCTACCGGCGGAATAACAACTGGTGAATTTTCTGCTGGAGGGTTGACTTCGCTCGGTGCAGATGGTGGTATTGGTGGTGCTACGTGCGGGATAACAACTGGTGATGTTTCTGCCGGTGAGTTAACCTCGTTGACCTCGTTGTGCGCAGATTGTGACAGAGGTGATTCTTCGTGCGGGATAACGACTGGTGATGTTTCTGCTGGAGGCTTGACCTCGTTGAGCGCAGATGGTGGTAGTTGTGGTTCTTCGTGCGGGATAACAACTGGTGATGTTTCTGCCGGTGAGTTAACCTCGTTGAGCGCAGATGGTGGTAGTTGTGGTTCTACGTGCGGGATATCAACTGGTGATGTTTCTGCTGGAGGGTTAACCTCGTTGAGCGAAGATGGTGGTAGAGGTGGTTCTATATGCGCGATAACTGGTGATGTTTCTGCTGGTTGGTTGACCTCGCTATGCTGAGATTGTGGTTGTGGTGGCTCTACATGCGGTATAACAACTGGTGATGTTTGCTGGAGGGTTGACCTCGTTGAGCGCAGATGGTGCTGGAGGTGGTTCTACATGCAGGATAACAAGTGGTGATGTTTCTGCCGGTGAGTTAACCTCGTTGAGCGCAGATGGTGGTTCTATATGCGCGATAACTGGTGATGTTTCTGCTGGTGGGTTGACCTCGCTATGCTGAGATTGTGGTTGTGGTGGTTCTACATACGGGATAACAACTGGTGATGTTTCAGCTGGAGGTTTGACTTCGTTCGGTGCAGATGGTGGTGGAGGTGGTTCTACGTGCGGTATAACAACTGGTGATGTTTCTGCTGGAGGGTTGACCTCGTTGTGTGGAGATGGTGGTAGAGGTTGTTCTACGTGCGGTATAACAACTGGTGATGTTTCTGCTGGAGGGTTGACTTCGTTGTGCGCAGATGGTGGTAGAGGTGGTTCTATATGCGCGATAACTGGTGATGTTTCTACTGGAGGGTTGACCTCGTTGTGCGGAGATGGTGGTAGAGGTGGTTCTACGTGCGGGATAACGACTGGAGATATTTCTGCTGGGTGGTTGACCTCGTTGTGCGCAGATGGTGGGGGAGGTGGCTCTACATACGGGATAACGGCTGGTGATGTTTCTGCTGGAGGGTTGACTTCGTTGTGCGTAGATGGTGGTAGAGGTGGTTCTACGTGCGGGATAACGACTGGAGATGTTTGTGCTGGAGGGTTGACCTCGTTGTGCGCAGATGGTGGTGGAGGTGGTTCTACGTGCGGGATAACGACTGGTGGTGTTTCTGCTGGAGGGTTGACTTCGCTGTGCGCAGATGATGGTAGAGGTGGTTCTACGTGCGGAATAACAACTGGTGATGTTTCTGCTGGCTGGTTGACTTCGTTCGGTGCAGATGGTGGTAGAGGTGGTTCTACGTGCGGGATGACGACTAGTGATGTTTCTGCTGGTGTGTTGATCTCGCTATGCTGAGATTGTGGTTGTGGTGGCTCTACATGCGGTATAACAACTGGTGATGTTTCTGCTGGAGTGTTGACCTCGTTGTGCGCAGATGGTGGTAGTTGTGGTTCTACGTGCGGGATAACAACTGGTGATGTTTCTATCGGTGGGTTGACCTCGTTGTGCACAGATGGTGGTAGAGGTGGTTCTTCGTGCGGGATAACGACTGGTGATGTTTCTGCTGGTGGGTTGACCTCGTTGAGCGCAGATGGTGGTAGTTGTGGTTCTACGTGCGGGATAATAACTGGTGATGTTTCTGCCGGTGGGTTGACCTCGCTGTGCGCAGATGTTGGTATAGGTGGTTCAACATGCGGGTTAACAACTGGTGATGTTTCTGCTGGTGGGTTGACCTCGTTGTGAGCAGATGGTGGTAGAGGTGGTTCTACGTGCGGGATAACGAATGGAGATGTTTCTGCTGGAGGGTTGACCTCGCTATGCTGAGATTGTGGTTGTGGTGGCTCCACGTGCGGAATAACGACTGGTGATGTTTCTGCTGGAGGGTTGACCTCGCTATGTTGAGATGGTGGTAGAGGTGGTTCTACGGGCGGGACAACAACTGGTGAGGTTTCTGCTGGAGGGTTGACCTCGTTGTGCGCAGATGGTTGTAGCGGTGGTTCTACGTGCGGGATAACGACTGGTGATGTTTCTGCTGGAGGGTTAACCTGGTTGAGCGGAGATGGTGGTAGTTGTGGTTCTACGTGCGGGATAACAACTGGTGATGTTTCTGCTGGGTGGTTGACCTCGTTCGGTGCAGATGGTGGTAGAGGTGGTTCTACATGCGGGATAACAACTGGTGATGTTTCTGCTGGGTGGTTGACCTCGTTCGGTGCAGATGGTGGTAGAGATGGTTCTACATGCGGGATAACAACTGGTGATGTTTCTGCTGGGTGGTTGACCTCGTTGTGTGGAGATGGTGGTGGTTGTGGTTCTACGTGCGGGATAACAACTGGTGATGTTTCTGCTGGGTGGTTGACCTGGTTCGGTGCAGATAGTGATAGAGGTGGTTCTACATGCGGGATAACAACTGGTGAAGTTTCTGCTGGGTGGTTGACCTCGCTCGGTGCAGATGGTGGGAGTGGTGGTACTACAGGCGGGATAACAACTGGTGACGTTTCTGCTAATGGGTTGACTTCGTTGTGTGGAGATGGTGGTGGTTGTGGTTCTACGTGCGGGATAACAACTGGTGATGTTTCTGCTGGGTGGTTGACCTGGTTCGGTGCAGATGGTGGTAGAGGTGGTTCTACATGCGGGATAACAACTGGTGATGTTTCTGCTGGGTGGTTGACCTCGTTCGGTGCAGATGGTGGTAGAGATGGTTCTACATGCGGGATAACAACTGGTGATGTTTCTGCTGGGTGGTTGACCTCGTTGTGTGGAGATGGTGGTGGTTGTGGTTCTACGTGCGGGATAACAACTGGTGATGTTTCTGCTGGGTGGTTGACCTGGTTCGGTGCAGATGGTGATAGAGGTGGCTCTGCAGGCGGGATAACAACTGGTGAAGTTTCTGTTGGTGTGTTGGCTGAGTGTTCCGGTGGACTGTGCCCAACTGCTGGGTTTTCAACTGGCAGGTTTTCACCTGGCGGATTGTTCTCGCTGGGTTTAGGTGGCCCTCCCAATGGTGGATTCGCGGATAGAGGGTTAACACCAGCATTCTTGTTAGTTTCCGGTTGGATTTCGCCAGGCGATTGACTATCTATTGGTGGATTCGCTGGATGTGTTCCATCGACAGGGGGTACATCGGGTGACAGTCCCATATCAACTGGAACCGATTCAGATGGCTCCTCGGTTTCTTCCGCCAATTGGCCTCCCTCCCCTCTCCATCTGCCCTTCCCTTTTCCTCTACGTCTGCCTCGTCCCTTTCTTTCTTCTTTGTCTCGCCCCCTTCCATTTCCTCTGCCTTTACCGCCTCTGCCTCGTCCCTTTCTTTCTTCTTTGTCTCGCCCCCTTCCTTTTCCTTTGCCTTTGCCTCTGTCTTTTCCTTTGCCTTTGCCTCTCCCCTTCCCTTCCTCGCGGCCCGTTTCAGAGGGACCCCTCCCTTTCGCTTTGCCATGTCCCTTGTCGACAGGTGGCGCCTCTTGTCGCTTGATTTGTTCGTCTACCAATTCCCGCAACTCCACCAGCCTTTTGATAAGGTTTCTCCTTTGAATTATACCTGTGTCCTGTGGCGGTGATTCAATCGGTGGACTTACCGCATGTGGTGTTTCAACTGGCGTGTGTACAGCCGGTGGGGTTTCCACCGGTGTGTTGACCTCGCTATGCGGCGATTGTGGTTGTGGTGGTACAACCGGCGGAATAACGACTGGTGAGGTTTCTGCTGGTGGGTTGACTTCGTTGTGCGGAGATGGTGGGGGTGGGGGTTCTACGTGCGGGATAACAACTGGTGATGTTTCTGCCGGTGGGTTGACCTCGCTGTGCGCAGATGTTGGTAGAGGTGGTTCAACATGCGGGTTAACAACTGGTGATGTTTCTGCTGGTGGGTTGACCTCGTTGTGAGCAGATGGTGGTAGAGGTGGTTCTACGTGCGGGATAACGAATGGAGATGTTTCCGGAGGCAACCCCGTATCAACTGGAACAGTTCCGGCTGCCTGATTGCCTGTGAGTGGACCACCCTTCACTTTGCCTTTTCCCTTCCCCTTTCCTGTGTGAATTGATCCCCAGCTTGCTTTGCCTTGCCGCAGATGGGCCAATATTATCTTGAAGAGGCTGCTTGGTTTGACTCTACCACCTAAATAAAACAGAATTACATAGTATGAGGGAGGCCACTGCGCTTGATTTTACGAATTCATATATAAAATAAAGTGATAGGAAACTTGTCTATTGTACAGTATCACGTCGGGCCAATCTTTCGCAACCAAATATAACTTATTCAATAAAACCATCGTACATTGCCTAATTGAAATTGTATTATTATAAGTGGGGTATAACATCTAATTTAAATTATTTTGCAACCATTGAGTCCAACGACTGATAACAACATACCTATAGACACGATAAAGCCAATATATTATTGCTTTAGTCCAGATAACAATTAGCCCCGTGTTCTTAACAGTTATAGTACACAAACGAAATATAACGCGTTAATGTTTCTGGAGTTTTGTATTCGGTTTTATAGGCAAAAGCACTTTATCAAGTGATTTAGCAAACACCAACTTGGCAAGTTCGAGTTATGCCTGTCAGAATGCCTACATTTGTACCGGTATTGGAAGCTCAAACCATATATAGACCCCTACTGGGAGCTAAATCTGTTCTAAGTGATATATTCAAGTAGATAAGAGTCTATATAATGTTAACTGAGGACAAATATGAGTAAATATCAGTGTAGGAAAACTATTGCGTTACAAATTTGTTTCCGACCCCGACATACCCACCCACGCCTTGAAACTGGAAAATATCTACAGACCCCCCCCCCCCCCCCCCGCCGTATATGTGGTGTAAAATTTCCAATTAATGTTGTGTCAGGCATGAAATTTCCAACTGTTAAAAATTCCCTGTTATAACGTGTAAGTCTATCACTAGAACTCACCTGGTGTGTTGCTCAGTGTGTCCTCCAGACCTTCGAACACGAACGGTGCGAAGCTGAGCTCAACCGGGCTGATAAACCCTGTTAAATAGAATGAAAAAATACTCAACCGGGCTGATAAACCCTGTAAAATAGAATGAAAAAATACTCAACCAGGCTGATACACCCTGTAAAATAGAATAAAAAAATACTCAACCGGGCTGATACACCCTGTAAAATAGAATGAAAAAATACTCAACCGGGCTGATACACCCTGTAAAATAGAATAACAAATACCCAACCGGGCTGATAAACCCTGTAAAATAGAAAGAAAAGAACCATGGTTAGATCCGACGATTCGCGAATCTTAGTTCAACCGGCTGATAAACCCTGTAGAATAGAAAGACAAAATAACCATGATATAATTAACCGGGCTGATAAACCCTGTAAATAGATTATAATTAATCGGGCTGATAAACCCTGTATAATAAAAAGAAAATAACCATGTTTACATCCGACGATTTTCGAATCTGAGCTCAACACAGGGGGGGGGGGGTCGGAAAACAAATTCAGGCACGTATGCTGATTTTTACTTTTCGACCCGTGTTGGGACCCACCCACCCCGCGTGCAAAAAATTGTTTCCGTTTTCGGCAGTTTTTTCCGACCATTTTTGGACACCCACCCGCCCTTTTAACACTAAAACAGAGATTTGCGGGGTATGTTCACCCGCCTGAGCATACGTTATGTTATATTGACGGTCGTAACTATACTGTGGATATTTACACGCCGAGTATATACGGTATGTTAAATTTACACGACATGTACATACGGTATGTTATATTGACGGGCGAATGTTGACGTTTTCCAAACTAATGTAAATCTCACATTGATTAAACCAGTATATTAACATACACACTTTTTGGGCAATTTTATACTATTGTTGTGTTGACAGTGGTTAGAATTATTGTTTGGCAATTAATACAGGTTCTGACAACTGAAGCGGCATTTCAAGAAATGTTGTTGTTTTCGATCGTCATCGTCGTCGTCGTTGTTGTTGTTGTTGTTGTTGTTGTTGTTGTTGTTGGAATCTGACGATATGGGGACCATCGAATCGGATATGTGTACCTATAATCAGACCCACTATTTACTTTAATTTATTAGTACATGTGGGTCAGTACTGTAGTTAATATAGACTGTGACTGAACCTACCGTTGATTATGTATATTTAACCTACCGTTGGAATCGAGATCAGCTGCTTGGAATGCTTCTTGGACACTCAGACTATTTGGGTCATCGTTGAAAACCCTCGCAAAACAATTTAGGTCGATTCTCCCGAGTCCCCTACAATCCCAGAAGTTAAAATCGAGTGGAACCGGCTGAACATGAAATTCCGGCGTCTTCGTGTGTCCTCTACTCTTCCCGCGCCATTCTTCCAGTTCTTTCTCCAAATCTTTACCGCCTCCTTTCTCGGCCCCTCGGCCTCGGCCTTGACCATTTACACGACCAGTGCCCTGAAAACAATGCGATCGAAGTTTATTTCCAAAATCCTTTTCATACCTGCACTTTTGAGGTTTTGAAACTCTTGTGCTATATATATTTTCTCTTTATTTTAACTCCTCCAAGCTGATGTGATTAAATTTACTTATCACAACCCAAAGGTTGTTTTACGGTTCGTAAGCGACGCAAGTATAGTTGTGACGTCACTAATTTCTATACTCTATCAACCTCAAATTATTTTTTTTACATCCGGGCGATTCGGACCTATGGGGCCTTTATGGTGGCGCCATGTTGGAATAACATTGACAAATTAACAAAACGAATTTATTTCTCTTCTTCGATCAGCCTCCCCATAGCAACACTGTTAAATTTGAAAAACAAAATCAACCTTATTCAAAATTAAATGATTGAATTGGATTTAGTTGACATAGGCACATATCATTCGGCAAACTTCGTCAGATTCCGAACCGTTTGCTTGAAATTACGTCCCCTGGCAACGTTGCGATTTGTGACGTAATTTTCGTTACAAAATGGGTGCGCCCAGGTGCAAGAAGTTATCGGCGAGTGCATATTCGAAATTTTCCGTTGCTGTTGTCCTGAATGTTCTCGTGCTGAATTTTATTGGTATAAGCCAATCGAGTGGGCATACATTGTGTGTGAAGCCTCCGGACTTGGTTGAACAGTGGAAGTGAAATTCGGAAAGAAACTGAATGATGAATATGTGATTGAAAAAATGTGAAATTCAAAATGATGGTGTCTGTCATGGTGACGGTCAGTGGAGACAGTGGAGTGGACTGTGGACGTTGGACTGGTCTGTGGTCACCACGGTGATTTGACTTGTTCTGTTAAATTTTAAGTATGTTTTCACCTGGACTGGTTAGAGTTGCAAGCGGCAAATTGTTCGTCTACTTCTCTAAATTTAATTGTTAATAGCTGACACTGTCAGGTAAAGGAAATCAGAAAATGGACATTTTAGAACTGACTGATTTACTCATTTACTACTACTACTAGTACTACTAGTACTACTAGTCTATTACTATTATGATTGTATTAGTGATTACAGATTAGTAAATTTAGTTTTCAACGACTTTTGGCTCAGCCTCACCCACTCACTGTGGGTGTGACTCGGGTCAAAATACAATTCTAGCAAGCTACAGAGCAGTCGACACACATATGTGACAAACATGTGAAGCCCAGTGAATTGGTGACTGACAAAGTGAGTCAATTAACTTGGTGAGTGAAGGAAAAAAATAACATCTCCAATTTGGTCTCGGCACACTGCAGAGTGTAATGACTGGTGAGAGGATACATGTATGCTTTCAACTTTCCATCTATGAATTATGTTTCCTGTGATGGACAGATCAAGTTAAATATAATAATTAAGTCAACGGTGATTTGTTTCAGCATTCTCACAATAATCATATTAAATATTTCAGGATTTTAACACTGTGTTCTCTGTTTAAACCTTAAGCATTAAGCGGGAGCTCGGTCAGCATGGCTAGCATAAATACTAGTTGCTATTTGTGGAAAAATTATTAAATATAGCCCTGCGTACTTGCTATTGTCGACTTTGACACATTGGGATTGGAATAATGTGTATGCTAAATATAATAATTCCAGGCCAAGCTGGTCGAACTGTCATGACCTTCTAGTTCTACGTGACTCATGGGGCAATCGCAGATGGTCATATAAATGTTTAATCTGGTAGCATTTTCTTAGATCATGACATGAATCTCTGTGTATCTATGCCTGTCGAGAATGATATATTCCACCAGTACAAAGTGTTTGCTGTTACGATAGGGACATTTGTAACAATGAAAAAATAGTACATGTAATAAATTATGAAATGCCTGTTCCTTAATAATGTGTGTCATAGAATGTGAAGGTCCAACTTTGAAATTGCAAGATTTAAGTGACTTTGTGGTTGATTTTGCTTTCCGTCCCTTACAATAATGTAATTCCTCCCGGGCAATTATAAAATTCTCAACAATCATTAAATTATTTGGCATAGAGACATGTATAGAATTAAATTAAAATAGAATTAAATAGAATTTATTTTCCATCACTATTATTAAAATCAGTCTAAGTCTCCACTATCAATATTATTGACCATCACAATGATAGGACACATGAGAGTACGATATAATATCACAAAAGTCACAAACGAGCATGCAATCTCGAGCTGGGACCACCCCTACTGTGAAGTAGATTATTGAGGAACAAGTATTAACAATAAAGGGAAATATATTCCCTTCTTGTTTATTCATTGTTATAAATTTCGCTGTCAGAACATAAAAAGTTCCCAGGTTTTTGTACAGTGCAATTGGTGTAATATGGTATATAGTACGGTCATATCTAGTGTAGAGATTCATGACATGATCTAGTATGTTTGTGGTTCGATGGTCTTTTAATGTGAACTCAGTAAACGTGCATATATGCACGTTTGATTAATTAGTAGTAACCGTATAGGAAACGCCCCGAACATACCACTAAATATGCACAGTGACATCGGTTTGTTTGATCTAATTTATTTTTCCACTCCAGCCCAAAACAATAGTCATTTGGCAAATTATGTCATTCCTTTTTGAAGTGCCTATCATCTACTGAAGGTGGATCCTACCACAGGCCAGAAATTGTGTCCCATTGAGTCATTGTGCCCCACCCGTGTAACTCGGTGAAAGTCAAGCATACATAAACGTCTATAAATAAATCAGATGTGGCTATGTGAAATTTGCAATAAATCCCCATTTTCCACATCACAAAAATGTATTCAGTATTATATGTAAATTTATCCAATAAAGATATTTTTCCCTTAAAATTGCAAAAATTAAATTAATTAATTTTGCCTTGAAAATTGGTCGCTGGGCCAGATTCAACCTTCACCTGATGATAGCATTTTGAACAAATATAGTAACATGTGTTATATGGCTAATATCGCCATTGATGTTGGTCTGGAACTTAGAGAAATGTTAGAGGCAATGTCTCACTCTGACCCATGTCTAACTGTGGCCCACGTTCCCCTATATCTGGTGCTGCAACATATTCTCGTGCAAATAGGTTTATATTGTACCAAAATATTCACATAGGTTCATATTTTTTATTCATTTAAATTTGTTTAAATCAAAATTTAAAAAACTAACGCCATTATACACTCTGCCAGGGCACCCCGAGTCACCACACACCAAATTTCGTTGAAATCCGAGCACCAACATTAACAAAGACGTGTTGGTCTCAACTTTACTCCAGTCTTATATGTATACTAGCAGGTGGATCCGACTTCGTCCGGGCTGTTTCCCCTCTGCTTTTCGGCGAATTGCGCGATTTGACTTTGAATTGTCAATTTTGAAGGTCAAGGTCAGGTGGGGTCACGATTTGACCCGTCCAAAACACTGCCCGGACAAAAGTACCCGACAAAAGTACCCGTCGAAATCCATCCGGTTTTACCCGATTTGACCTTGAATTGATCACTTTGAAGGTCAAGGTCAGGTCGGAGTCACGATTTGACCCGTCCAAAACACTAAGTGGACAAAAGTAACCCTATGTATCAAATTTCGTCGAAATCCCATCAAAATTCGCGATTTGACCTTGAATTGACCCGATTTCAAGGTCAAGGTCACGTCGCACGGGCAAACGAATAGGCTTACGGCACTCCCCATACGAAAGTATCCCCAGACACTAATTTTCATCGAACTCCCGCGATACTCGGGGGTTCGACCTTGAAATGACCCGATTCCAAGATCAAGGTCACGTCGCACGGGCAAATTAACATGCCCATGCCACTCCACGGCCGAAAGTACCCCCACATACCAAGTTTTATCGAAATCGGTTCTGTCGTTTTCGAGTCCATCGCGAACAGACAGACAGACAGACACACAGACAGATCTTCTAAAATATATAATAGACTAGCCGATGAGCCCGACGTTGTCCGGGCTATTCAAAAACCAAATTTCAAGTCGATAGCTCCACCCGTTTCCGAGATCTGGTCTGCGCATGCGCGAAGCTGGCGCCGCACGGGCTCGGCGACCCGAAAAAAATCGTATCCGGGGCAAGATACATTCACATACCAAATTTCAAGTAGACAGCTCCACCCGTTTCCGAGATCTGGTCTGCGCATGCGCGAAGCTGGCGTCGCACGGGCTCGGCGACCCGATAAAATTCGTACTCGGGGCAAGATACATTCACATACCAAATTTCAAGTCGATAGCTCCACCCGTTTCCGAGATCTCGTCTGCGCATGCGCTGCACGGGCGTCGCACGGGCTCGCCAACACGACAACGACGACCGCCTGGTCAAACTTCACACACGTACCAAGTTTCGTCCCGATCGGTCGAGAATCGTAGATGTGTATTAATGACATACATACAGACAAACAAACATACAGACAGACAAACAGAGGTCTTCAAAATATATATGAGACTAGCAGGTTAGCCCGCCACCGGCGGCTTGTCCGAAACATGACATTTTTATATATATTTTTTAAATTTTTAGCTCCACGCGTTTCAATAAGAAAAATTTGTACTCGGTAGCTCAACCAGTTTCCGAGATCTGGTCTGCGCATGAAAATTTGTACCTGGCGCAAGATACATTCACATGCCAAATTTCAAGTCGATAGCTCCACCCGTTTCCGAGATCTCGTATGCGCATGCGCTGCACGGGCGTCGCACGGGCTCGGCGACCCGATAAAATCTGTACCCGGCGCAAGATACATTCACATAGCATATTTCAAGTCGATAGCTCCACCCGTTTCCGAGATCTCGTCTGCGCATGCGCTGCACGGGCGTCGCACGGGCTCGGCGACCCGATAAAATTTGTACCCCGCGCAAGATACATTCACATAGCAAATTTCAAGTCGATAGCTCCACCCGTTTCCGAGATATCGTCTGCGCATGCGCTGCACGGGCGTCGCACGGGCTCGCCAATACGACAACGACCACCGCCTGGTCAAACTACACACACGTACCAAGTTTCGTCCCGATCGGTCGAGAATCGTAGATTTGTATGAAGTACAACACACACACAAACATAAATATATAAGAGAGATATGTAAATTAGATAGATTGTATTAAAATATATAGGAGAGATATGTAAATGATCTACACACCATTACTGGTGTTTGTCAAAGTTTAGTGGGGTATATCAATACTCATTCACGATCATATCATTGAGGTCCGGAGGGTGTGGGCTATCTCTCGAATACAAGGAGTTTCTCAAAATATATAGAAGAGAAGACTAGCCGATGAGCCCGACGTTGTATGGGCTATTCAAAAACCAAATTTCAAGTCGATAACTCCACCAGTTTCCGAGATCTCGTCTGCGCATGCGCAAAGCTTGCGTCGCACGGGCTCGGCGACCCGATAAAATTCGTATCCGGGGCAAGATACATTAACATAGCAAATTTCAAGTCGATAGCTCTACCCGTTTCCGAGATCTCGTCTGCGCATGCGCTGCACGGGCGTCGCACGGGCTCGCCAATACGACACGGACGACCGCCTGGTCAAACTACACACACGTACCAAGTTTTGTCCCGATCGGTCGAGAATCGTAGATTTGTATCAATGACATACATACAGACAGACAGACACACAGACACACAGAGGTCTTCAAAATATATATGAGATAAACAATCCAATGAAACATTTATACATTTATTGATGGACGTGTCGTGGGATGTTCATACAGGATCGGGTTCATTATTCCGAAGGTTCCATATTCCGCAGGTTCATTATTCCGAAGATTCGCTATTCCAAATGTTCGTTATTCCGAAGATTCGCTATTCTGAGGGTTTTCTATTCTGGGCGTATTTAACCAGAAATGAATTAAATTTTGCAGCCCCCCCCCCCCCCCCCCCCCCCCCCCCACAGAAACCACACGAGGTATGCAAAATGCTATTAGGCTGGTATTCATATATAGTACAGTTATACACCCCATTCTAATTCCCAAATTGTCCCAGATGTCGCTATTAATAGCAAGAAGACAGTATCATCAGTTTATCGTTTATTATGGAAAGTTGAAAACACGATGACTGCATGAATGAAATAAGCTGCATGTAAGAGTCTAAGTGATACAGTCTGTCCGGACTGGCAATCTGTATTTGAAAGAAACATCAACATTAAAGGCCCGCTTAATTTTCGAACCTCCATGCCATATTATATACCATGTATTGGAAATAGGAAGCTCTCTAACATTGTATTATCAACTTATCCGTGTGTAATAAACTGTGAACATGTTTTGTTGAGTTGCCGACGTGTTTTTGTGCTAAAGTTTCATCTGGTTTTGTTGTGCAAGGTGTATTATTTTCAATGGAGGGGGAATAACTCTATATTTTAAAGATAGAGTTGTTCCCCTTCCATTGAAAACTCCTTTTTCTAGCTTGAATTATGTTGCATTCTGGGAGCCATAACGGAAGGGGGTTATGATTTAAGTTATTTTATATTTCTCTATGGGCATCTTCTGAGACACAGACGTTTCAAATGGTGATGGATTAGCTTTAGCTGGCGTATTCTTGCCGTCTCTGATATTATTGAGATATAACGCCATGGAAACATAGCAATTGTGTGGGCTGCGTGACGTGACATTAAATTTCAAGGAAACCCGCGAGAAAAAAAATCACATTTATTGTTTCAATGTTTTAAGTTATTTCCTTCATAAAAAGAGTCTTATGATAAAGAACCCTCTCAATACTTTAGAATATAGAATTAAACTTCAAAATAACAAAACCCTTTCGGAATAGAGAACCTTCGGAATAAAGAACCATCGGAGTAGTGAACATTCGGAATAGCGAACCTTCGGAATAGAGACAAGTCGCTGTCCATACGTACTATACGTGATCATATATCCCAAGTTGGCCGGAAATACAGGCACTCCCATGAAACTTACATTTATCATTGTATTGATGGACGTACGTGTTTTGGGTTGTCCATACGTACTGACGTAATCATATTAATGATTGAATTTTGTGTGTATGAATAATATCCATAGAGAATCTAGGTGAGCAGTTGAATATTCGAAAACAAAATGTAAAGCGAGGTTTCATTGTCGATGTACCGAGGTACTATAAACTCACTTTGAAACGGACCTTACACGTTGGCAATCATAGGATGGATGAACTATATCTAGTACATGTAACTGTAATCTAGGATCGCCCAATGCATATGGCAGAATGCAGTGGAACTTATTCTAGCTGACGCTTGTAAGCGCTTTAGTGAATATCCGTACAATTTTGAAAATCGTTTTAACCCGGGGGGGGGGTCGGAAAAAAATTTCAGGAACGTATGCTGATTTTTTCCTTTCGACCCACGCGTCCAATTTGTTTTCCGTTTTCGCCAGTTTTTTCCGACCATTTTTGGACCCCCACCCCCTTTTAACACTAAAACAGAGATTTGCGGGGGAAATTCACTGTAAACAGCTGTATATATTAATGTATGTGCATACTATTTGTCATGGATGTTAACATTGACATGTAAATAGGAACGAGTCATTTTGGGGTCATTCGGCCAAAAAAAATGGCTGCCAGCGGCCATCTTGGATTTCAAAATTTGCAACAAAATACAACACGATAACTGCCTGCAGTCAGTTTAGCAGCTAGAATTAGATTATTTCTCTTATTCTAATGTGTTTAGGCCAAACTCATTGCAAAAACAGTCAAAATACTTGTAGGAAAAACAATTTTGTTGGTCCCATCGACCACCCACCCACCCCGGCATACGTGCCCGGAAAAAATCCCCCCCCCCCCCCCCCCCTCTGCTTAACCTGGAAATTGTTCTGACAACTTTGGAAACATACATGCATGGGGTATATTTCTAAACAAAACGAAATTCACCATTCAATTTCACTTGCTATGTACCTGTCTTCCTTCTGCTCTCAACAATTTGTTAAAAAATAACAAATTTCACACTATATACACAGGGACGTGGCGACAAGAATTTTGGGTGTCTCACCCCACACCCCTTCCAAACATTGGTTAAAAATGTTCAATTGTTGGAAATGTCATGCCTGACAGAACATTAGTTGGTAAATTGAATTTATTCTGGTACACGTAGTTTTGTTTTCCATACTATTTATTGTGAAATGCGTTGTTGTAAACCAAACGTCGAATACTTCCCTACTTGAGGTCATTAGTTGGGAAATATTCAAACTTAGGCGAGTGTCAGGTTGGACATTTGCAACTGTTCAAATCCTTGAATGTACCAGTTGCAAATGTCCAACCACGGAGATAGAATTTTGGTCTGCATTCTCAGGTGGGCAACCCCCCCCCCCCCCCCCCCACCCCAAAATAAGACCCTATTATACATACGACAATGTGTATTGTTGTCGTCACTAAAACTATCAGAACAGTTTCAACCATATTTTCAAAGGTCTGATGATGCAGGAATGAAATTTCCAACATTAGAACATGTTGAGCAAACTTGCCCATTCCCCACCCCCTGTCGATACATCCCTGCTTACCTGCCCTCCAGCTGCTCTTCTTTTGCGACCACACGTCTTTTTGCATGTCCATTTACATGGCTTTGCAGCTATACATTGCCGGCTACAAATTTTGCTGCAAACCCAGTCCTTGACGTCATTAAAGAACATGGCGTCGACGCTGTTGTCTAGCATGCATGACGTCATATATACACAGAGGAAGGTTAAGGCGGGGGTCTTCATCTTGGAGCTGACAATAGACATGTTTAGATTGAAGAACGTCACAATTAATACGTCAAGCACCAAGAGACTATAACATTATATTTTAGCGGGAAAATTCGTTAAATTTTAGCTTTTACTATAAAAGGTTGATAGAAACTTCAAATAACATAAGTGTAAAAATCTGAATCCATCAATCTTTACAAGAGCGCACCAGTCATACTTCCTTTGTGACTATGTCACCGGTTGGGTAATAGTCTATGGTTTCTATATTTAGCGCGGGGTTTTCCAACCAAAATGGCGAGAACCGATCGCCCGAAAGTCAATATGCGCTTTAAAAACTTAATGACAGAATGGAGGACCAGAGCCGTAGTTTTGTTGACGATTTTCGCAAACAACGCAGTGTACAACCAGTCTGTCACCGGCTGTGTACCAGTTTAATGAAAAGTTCGGCATTCTATATTTAGCACGGGTTTTTTCATACAAAAATGGCTGATACCACAAGTTTGGTTAACATTATCATCTACTCTTTATGGTAGGTCGAAAGTGAAAAGCAGAAGACTCCATTGAAAAAAATCACCTGCTGATTAATATTGACGGAATCTGACAGATTAGACATTTTTGCACGAGTGAAGAAGTTTCACGTGGGTTTGTTTATAAAGTTAACCGGGAAACCTGAACAAACCATTGTACGAAATAGTGCTGGGATTCTATCCGCGGTTTTCAAACTTAAAGGGATGGACGGACTTCGTTGTAGGTTATAATTTAGAAATAATATTCATCAAATTATGATATAATTTCCTCAAGAATATACTAATAGTATAGCATATTGATGATATGAATGCGATATTATTCACAAAACACGTTTGTGTCAGAGAAAAATCAGGTCGAGTGTTGTTTAGTTTCTCACAAAAAGCGCCGTGAATTGTTCATTTGCAGAGTCACGATATTGCGTCATTTCCCAATTTAGATTCGCGCGCATTGTACGTCGGTTGTAAAAACCCATAATTCGGTGCGCCTAAAACTTACAACTCACAATACTGTCAAAAGTAAATTCCTTATTTGGTATTTATTACCATATATAGGTTAGGAGAAAATACTAACTGGATAAAAAACATATTAATTTTTTTGGCAAACACAATTATATTATGTACACGTTTTCTGTCTGATCATTTCCCAGCCATAAATATTTATGTTCCATCTCCCGAATTAGTTTTTATGTCAATGCTGTATTGTTCTCCACTGTGGACTGATTAATTGATTTATATTGTAACACGTGATAGCATAAATTGCAGTAATGTTCTATCTCGGACCGACAATGGTAAGCAGTGGGAACTAATGGCCATCAATATGCCTGACCGGAAATAGTGCTTTCGTAATCTTAATTCGAAATTCTTAATTCTAGCTAAATTCTTAGGTTAAAATAGCATAGAAAATGACATAATGTGCGAGTTTTGTACTTTGGAATGATTTATAAACTTAAAAACCACTTTAGCACTCACGAAAAAAGCCCAATTGTTCAGCAAAGTATTCTGTTTCCAAACACATATCAACCATTTAAATGAATAATACTGACATTTAAAGCAAGACAATTTTAACATATTAGTTTTTCGCTTCCAAGGATAAAATGAAAACAACAAGATGAAAATAAAAAAGACATATACGAAAACCAGATGGTACAATTTTCATATCGAGTTTTCCACAATAAAAATGGATATATATAGAGGATATGAAATGAGTGTTTCTCTCATATTATATTTATGAAACGAGTCTAAGAATTTTCAGTTTTCTCGAGCCTCCGGCGAGAGAAAACTGAAAATTCGTGACGAGTTTCAAAAATATCATATGAGAGAAACACGAATTACATATTCTCTTTATCATATGACACCTATAAATTGATTATGATGTCCAAAACGCACACAAATCACTAAATAGCTATATTGTATCTCACGTGACTTTGTTATTGAAATCAAGCTTTCCGATTGGTTGGCTACTCGACTCTATTAGTCGTAGTTGTATACTACGCCTTCAAGTCTCTCCCATCGTGCACTATGCATATGTAGTTTTGACTACTAAAAATAGTAACGAACACTACATCAAACTTTGTTCTGAAACTACTTGTTATTTCGCCGCTGATCCAAATTAAAGCTTCAGTAAGGCGAACATCAATTGTCTGAACTTAGTAAAAGTTGAAAATAGTAGTTTCCTACTGCTAAATCAAAATTACAAAGGTAAATTATAATGATGTTTAGAGAGACTTACATTCAGTAAATTATAATGAGGTTTAGAGAGACTTACATTCAGTAAATTATAATGAGGTTTAGAGAGACTTACATTCAGTAAATTATAATGAGGTTTTAAGAGACTTACATTCAGTAAATTATAATGAGGTTTGTAATTTCTGCATTTGTTCGATACAATATAATAATTAGAGCATGACTTGTCGTGAAATACGCCGATATAGTGCATAGTGCGGTTGTGTAGTTCACTCCGCTTCGCGTCGTGAACTACACAACCTCACTATGCACTATATCGGCGTATTTCACTCCAAGCCATGCTCTATTTATTAAATATGACATCGGCAGCAAAAGGTTAATGTGACGTCACTTCATTGCACCGGAAGCCCAATTACACCTGGTGAACTAGCAGAAATAATATGCACGCGAAGATATAGTGCGCTATTCTGTTCTAAGTTTGTGACATTATATCGTATGTTTATTAGATAAATACGAATTACATATTCTATTTATCGTATAACAATGTCCAAAACTATATATTTCAAGATTATAATTGCGAGAATTTCGGCATCGCGTTGATTAACGCGCACGAATTTGACCTGTATTTAGTTAAAAATGCGGCTCGGCCCAGCCTGCCATTCAGCCAATCAGAACACACTTTTTGTCAACAAACCAATCAAATTATCGGAAGGTGATGTGAACTAGTATAGTTCATATGAAATTGATTTATGACATACTTTCCAACGTAAATAATGATTGAGTCATATGATAAAAACATTATAGCACCGATTCGACGAATGTTTTAATTGCATAACATAGCATCATACCCCCATATATTATAATGAAGAATAAAGCAGTCACAAATATTCCATCCAAACTAAAACAAAATTATGTGGATATGCAATGTGGTCCACTCAAGCAGGTCATACTCAACTGCTAGGCCGCAGTGTTAAGAGATAAGGTGGTCAGCTTTAACTTGGCTATGAACCCATGACCCAGAACTCATCTCAGCCAAATGTTTCATTGAACAGACATGACATGAACATTATAAAATACAGAAAATTATGTATGGGTAGTTAGTTGTCTCGTGATCTTCAGAATATGAACTGCACTTTTGAAGAAAAAAATATTGTACAGAAGTTCTTGATACCTGAAAACAGTGAAAATTTTAATATTGTTCATACCATAAAGCAAATGAGGTTATAATAGACAATGGTTCGAAGGTTCTTTAAATATTCTGTCACAATACCGCTTGTACCGAATTTAACAAAGAACTTCCTGACATATTTAGAGAAAATCCATTATGAAATACCAGGAAATTTTGGCAAAACGTGCGTCTGACCCTTAAGGAGATGAATCACAATAGAACTTTCCAGAGTTGGGTAACATTTTAATGTGAACACCCACTATTACACCCACACAGTTTACCTACGTCCATGAATTTTATCAGCAGACGGGAGTTCAAAAAATGACAATTCAGTTCACGTAATGTCACCGAAAAACACCCATAAATGTACGATCCCATCATATCAAAGGTAAGTTACGCGCATCACGTGTTTGTAAACTTATACATGCTTGCCCGGGGCGAAATAGTACGCCCACCATAATTGTGTGCGATGGACAACATGCAGCACTCCAATGTACAGGTACGCGCGCAGGCCGCTGGTGACAAATCAATTGTTTTGATCTAGATATTTGACAGACGAGTTATGATGAGCGAAGTGACATGTGAAAATTACAACTCCATTTCTATATATATATGTGCACGACCGTCTGGATGATGTACATGTATTAGGGTACGTTATAGATCATGTCATGAATCTCTACACTTTGCTACGGGTGTTAGCCATAGTAGAGATTCATGACATGATCTAGGTAGGTTAAAGATACCATTTCCTTTGTGACACCATTAAACAACCATCTCCTATGTTTTCTTTGCTAGAAAATAAGTAGTTCGGACAACAGGAGCTTCCAGATTATTGTGAAAACCCTGTGCCAATTCGTTCTCTTATGTGTGCGAGTCTCCATAGGGAGCCTCGCATATATAAGAGAATATATTGGACTATCAATATTGACCTTGACCGTGTAAGCCAGTGCATTCTCTAATATATGCGATGCTCCCTATGTGAGACTCGCACATATAAGAGAATGCACTGGCGCATGATCTTTAATGCTGCACCAGCGCTGTGTCCGTCATGAAATTATGATTGCCAGTTAATGCCTTTCAAATATGGAAGTTTTAACATATTTTGATTTGTGTCAGCCTGGAAAAAAATTCCAATGATCGTCTCTTATAAAGAGCGTTCATAATTTCGTCACCCAAAAGCGGCAGATAATAAAGAGCGTTCTCAATTATGAGCTTTTCTGAATGTTTTCGACGTAATAATTATTATTACCACTTTATAGGGTGTTCTCTAGGCCGTTAATACAGTTTTTCAGGGCGTTCCAAATAGCGTATTGTTACCAAAATACGCGGGCCGATAATGAAAAGCTCTGTTCATTATCGGCCCGCGGCCCGGCAACTGACCGGAAGTTAGAACTCGTTTATTACCACCCGAGTTACGTCCCTTTGATATACGTGTTTATTTCAAGAAAATAAACGAAAGATTAACAATATTTTCCCGACAGTGTAGTGGTTTTATGATTGGAAATCACGATATATGGTTGAATCGTTATCACTTTAGCTGTCAAACTGTCATCGTTTGTCACTCGTCTTCAATGCTGGTTTTTGTCTCCTATTTTCGAGACTGCTTGTCACCTGACAAGTCTGAATGAACATCCACTTGCACCATGTGTAATGGCCATGGCCACATTTCGCCATAGCATAATTCACATGCACTACACGTTATTGTTAACTTACATGTAGTGTTAAAGTTTAATTGAGTTTGTGTTCAAATTTTATTTGATTTAAATGTAATGGAAATATATCTCTCTCCTAATCTACCTCATTATTCCACTGGCATTGGGTCAAATATCCACATTTGTGGTAATAATATTAATAACATGACCATATCGGGCATTATGGTTTATTAACGCCCTCTGGAATAATTAACAGCCCTCTGGCCTATTAGTGGCCCTTGACTTCGTCTCGGGCCTCTAATAGGCCCTTGGGATGTCAATCATTCCAGCCGGGCCGTTAATAAACCATAACGCCCTGCAAAATTATGTTATTGTTATATTGATGATTTTATGATTATCGAGATGCCTTGTGTAATATGAATCATAGTCATAGAAAATTTATTTTGTCATGTTTCTTTTTGTCTGGTAAGCTGACAATTAACTAGGACATTTTGACTAATAAGGTGTTCAATTGGACATGGCATCTTTAATGTCCTGGAAAATGTGCCTGGCTATTCTATGTCGTATAGGCGTGCAGTGTGTTAGATTGTGTATTAGAAACTACTTACAAACTTCACCATGTACGTTAAAGATTCCCAATAGTTTAATATATATACACACCGTAATATACAACTTTACGGAAAATTGCAAGAAATTATCAAATATCTGGCAAAAATCAAGTGATCAGTTGACACTTTTCGCACAATGAACTACAACATATAAGAATTACCAATAGCCAGGGGCGGCGGAGCCGGGGGGCACAGGGGGCACGTGCCCCCCCCCCCCCCACTTTTTCCCCCAATTATGGGTACATAATCTTCCAATACTAAATACAATTGAGAAAATACTTTTGGTTCCCAAGAAAACATTCCATTGGTAACACATGTGTTTAATCTTATCAGTTATGCCACTATGGCTATGGCTAGCAAGATAGCAAGTTAATCCCTTGGTCAATATTGACACTCTGTCTGAGTAATTGCCCTCTGGGAATTAGACTACAGACTCTGAGTTCTTTGTAGATCCCAGGTCTTCTGAGGATACCATCAGAGCCATGTCTTGGACACAACAACTTGTCTAATTAAAAGCACATTCATCATACTAATGAAGGGTTTAAATTTTAGTGTCTGCAATAAAACTGCAAACCTGGGACTTGGCAGGTATACAATTTCATGCCAAGGTGGTCAAACTCCTGACATGGGATCACATGCTATAGACAATATCAGTTGATGCTGAGTATTCATTGGAATAACTTGAATAGGATTTTTATCAATTCAGCTAATTCGTAATTACCTACAAATAAGAAAAGTTACAATAATTTTGTTCTAAACAAAGTTTACTGTGTACAGGCAAGATTAGTGTCTGTGTACATATATAATATAATGTTATTTAATATTCAAAGTTACTTGTGATTATTGTTTCTTCGATATCAACGTGTGTCATATGTGGAGTTAATTGGATTATACAGTTTATTGTATACTAATTTCATCATAACACTTGTGACAACGGATGTAGGTTGTAGAAGTTATATCAACGTTATCATGCAGTCATATTTCACACATTGGATCCAAAGATAAGTGAGTAGCAGAGTAGCATCATTTAAACTCTTTCTTGTTTCTACATTCATAACGGTAACCACGAATAACATATCATACTAAACAATCTTTGCGCTAGCTGGCGCACATTTGAAAACAGTTTTTAATTCATATATGTAGTATATATTTTTTTAAATGGTGCCCCCCCCCCCCCAAATTTTTTGTAGCTTCCGCCGCCCCTGCCAATAGCTAAATAATGGACTACTAAATATAATAATTACCAAATAGCTAAATAATGGACTACAACAGATAAGAATTACCAAATAGATAAATAATGGACTATACTACCTATACCAATTACCAATAGCTAAATAATGGACTACTCAATATAAGAATTGCCAATAGCTAATTGTAGTCGCACTATACGAATAACTAATAGTAGTCTCATAATGAACTGCGACAGAAAATAATTACGAATAACTAATAGTAGTCGCACAATGAACTACTACTGATAAGAAATACGAATAGCTAAGAGTAGTCTCATAATGAACTACAACGTATAATAATCATGAATAACTAACAGTTGTCGCACAATGTTTTATGGTGCCCATATTCAGAATGAGCAATGGGTGATGCCACAGTGTCCTGGGCCCACAAACAAGGTACCATGCCTTGCTCACCGGAAGCTTACATTCCGCTAATGACGAACAGACAGTCTGCCGTCAGAGCAGTTTTAGCCAGTCAAAAATATAAATAGTATAATTAAAATTGTAGAGAACCCTGAATCTCATGAATTGTTTACAAAGCACAACATGTGCAACTTTTAATCCCACTCGCAGTCGTGGCCAGGTTATTTTGTTTATATAATCTTCGGAGGTGCCGTTGTTGTCAGCGAGAGGTATCGGAATCCACCGAGATCGCAGCAGCCGCACGAATTACTATATTTTACAGATTCCCGCGTTATCATAACAGCCACGTTTATATCTCCGTGGCTGATATTTTAGTATTATATGCATATCACAAAATTCCCCGGACTATGTATAGGTTATATCAATCAATAATGATCTCTTGGACCGAAGAATCATAGTTGTGGTATGTCCGTCAAAATTGGGAGGTATAGAACCTGTCCGAAAATTCAAATTGGCCGCGTTCCCGTTGTATAATTGTAGCATGTCCCTCATCAATGGGAAGTAACGAACTTTTCCGAAAATGGCCGAATTCCCGCGATATCTTTCCGATGCCGCGCCGTTTGTTATGTTGCCGCCTATGCATATATCATATGGTGGCAGTAAGACAGTCTAGCCTGACTGTGCCACCCATCGAATATACAATACAATATTTGTTAAATGTATTATGCATTGATATATGTATATTAAAATAAAATATCCTATCCTATCCTATGGTGTCGAACCTGGAACATTTCGCTGTACAATCCGCAAATATCCCCGTGTTATTTCATGAGTTAATTCATAAGTATCGTCAGAACGGAGGACGGACTGACGGTCGTAACGAACCACAAAGCCTTTCTATCCATCAAAATAAGAATAGTGAAAGAAACAATAGCTCACAACCTATCCGTCACATAATTTTCCCACATAATGAAGGTGGTGCACAAATGTATGGATGTCAAAAGAAAGGGGAGGTTGTCTGCTATAGGCATATTAAAGAAGATTCGAGGCTAAATGTGATGATGACCAAGGTCCCAATTTCTCGCAGACAAATTGCTCCTCGTTCTGATGACATGAATTTTGAGGTGGAAGCTGGATCCCGGAGCGGTTTATTGGAATTTTGAAAATAGTTTTAGAACGTACCCTTCAAAATCAGAATCATTTAATGCCAAAAGTAGAATTTATAAATTTTTGAAACATTCTCCCAATGAGTTAAAAAGATGCCAAAATGTTTTGATAAGACCATCTTCAGTTGCAGTTTGGTGACTATATGCCATGCTAAGCGCATGTCATATCATGTTTCGACCCGTTACCTGCAAGACATGTGTACTAAGCCAGCTAGAGTCCGGGCGTCGCCCGTGATCTTATCTAAAATACCGACAGAACATAGCTTTGGAATGGTGTCCTGCTCTCAAGGGTTCTTTCGGAACATTAGACGTTAGACGATTTTCTGGGTAACCAGGATTATTTATTTATAAACCACTTATGAGTTTAGTTAATTATTTCTTAGTTCGACCAACTCCTTTTCCTAATTTACTTTTATGTTGAATATTTGTATCCTGTTATCATGATCGCTTTTTAACGATATATTTAGATAACCAAAATGCACGACGAACAATGGCCATTTTGGTACCCATAAAACATAAGTTATTACAAAATTATAATAATTCGTGTGCCCGCCGCGATCTCGGAAAAATCCGGTACTTCTCGCTGACAACAACGACACATTCGATGATTATATAAACAAAATAGCCTTGCCACGACTGTGTGTGGGATTTTTAATTTGCTCTTATTGTGCTTTGTAACTTGTATCCATGTTGTAGGCAATTCATGTTATAATCCCTTTAACGATATGTGGGGAGATTTGCTAGTGAATTATGTGACTCCCGACGTACATATAAGTACATATAAGTACCATGCACATATACAGTACACACATAGCTAAAAGTAGTCGCACAATGAACTACTACTGATAAGAAATACGAATAGCTAAGAGTAGTCTCATAATGAACTACGACGTATAATAATCATGAATAACTAACAGTTGTCGCACAATGTTTTATGGTGCAAGTATACATTAGAACTGTTATATGACCATACTGAAAATATTTGCGAATATATAGCTAAATAATGAACTACTACAGAGAAGAATTACGAATAGCTTATAGTAGTCACACAATGAACTACTATTGATAAGAATTACGAATAGCTCAATAGCTAATTGTAGTCGTACATTTTCTTACGGTCAAAAAACATGTTCGCAGATTTGACGACTACGAGTCCGATTGTGAGAAAATAGTGCCGTTCAAACTTCTTGCCACTCGCAGTAAGGTGATATGATTACGTTTGTTGTGACTAGTTTGTGTTGTTATCAGGTCATATTAAATGGTAGGTTAGACTGTTGCACGCAAAGCTCGCGTGCCCATGCATGGCTTCTTGGCACAACAATCGTAACCACGGTTATGACAAAACGATAATTGATTGAAAGTACACACAATCTAGTGACGTAGTACCCTATTCGTAGTTCATTATGCGAAAGGCGTCAATTATCTCGTTATAAGCGATCACACAATCGAAGGCATATAACATTCTGAATTCCAAAATGTATGATTTGAAAATGCGCAATAGATATCCATCTATGAATAATTTCAGGAAAATTTGCCAGGAATATTATTGCCAGATTTACGAACGTAGACTAAGGGTACGATCACACACTCGCAAATTTACCTGACATTTTGTTCAGGAATTTCGATAAAGAAGGCTACAATGTGCCAGAAAACGAAAGCAAACATCACTATAAAATACATTATGTTCCACAGCTAAATGTCTGTGAATTAAAATCTCTGTAGTTCTACCTGTAGCAATGCTACCGAACTTTGCCTGCCAACAGCATGCAGTTATCTCGCACTAATAAATCATATAGGTATATAAAGGTAAATGTCAGTAGCAACACTACATGTAGAACTATAGAAATTTTACTTCTCGTGTCGTTTATTCAGCGTCGGTTGGGCCTGCGGGCCATGCACAAAGGGGCCTACGGCCCATGTGTGCGCTTCGCGCGCATGAAAGACAAATCAAACTTTTTTTATATGTATAGATATTTATTATGCCATTTCAATATATCCTCGTGCAAATAGGTTCATATTGGACCTAAATATTAGCATTGGTCGATCATTATTTGACTGATTTGATTCTGGAATAAGCCCATAATATTCCGTTGGGTGGCGCGGGCCACAGTGAAAACACATATAAAGAGCGTGAATATCTGTTGCAACATATCCTCGTCCAAATAGGTTCATATTGGACTTAATTGAAGCTGAAATAGACCTATAATCTAATGAGATTATTTGTAATTTGTATGTATGTTTGTTTGTTTGTTTTATTTATTTAATTAAAAAAAATTTAAATCAAAATTTAGAAAAACTAACGCCGTTATAACCTCCGCCAGGGTACGCCGAGTCACCAAATTTGGTTGGATTCTGACAAGCAGTCTGTGAGAAAAATGTGGACAGATCCTACTCTTTTAAGACCACTCAACTATAGTATAAAATTGCCCGAAACGTGTGATTTATCAACATTTGTTCGACGAAATTTGGCCTTATTATCAACACAAAGCCTCTTGATTTTAGAGTTATACATCTTCACCCGCAATTTGGTTCGAGACCTTCGGCTCGTCGACTTTTTACTGGGCCCCTAATTCTCGATGGTGAAAAATAATAAATTTCAAAATTCGATATTTAATAATGACGGTGTATGTGTGTGTTGTCAATTTGGATATACTATTTGTAAAAATGACTTATTTGAACAAGATTATTCTCCATTTATATTCTATAACTGCACCGGAGTGTTTCACATCACTTTAAGACTGGTGATTTGAGATAATGTTGACATTGGACATAATGACTGTCAATTCCCCGTGCAGTAGCTGAGCGTGGTCTTGACGTTTAGTGTCATTATACACTCTTTTATCCCAGGTGCTAAACCACCACGAATGGGTCTACCTGTCACTAAAGAGGTGACGTACGCAAATTTCAATAAATTCACGGTAATACTAGTAGCAACAATGTAATATCGATAAATGTTTGAAAACATAATTAATTTTAATCGAAAATGTCCTCTCTAAACGTGCAGGATAACGGGTTATCTTAAAATCAAATTTATAATTTAATATAAACTTAAGTTATGGCTGCAGCTAAGTTACGAATGTCCATGTACAAGACTTGATCAAATTAATTGACGGAAAGCGGATTGGGCAACACGTGACACACATCGTATACAAATATGTTGATACGTGTAGGGGGCGTAACTCAAGCAACTCGCTGACAATACAATACAATTAATCAGTATATGGGACTATAGGAATCACTGAACTAAAAGGCGACAAATATGTTGATACAAGTAGGGGCGTTAAAGACATATTTATATGTACTTGTTCGGGTGCGTGAAACTGATATTACTATTCAGGCACTATGTCAATTGGAGGAATGTAACATTCTACTAAAATAGCGGAAAATTTGAAGCAAATCGACCTTACCACTCCATAGAAAACATCGTGAGAACTACGCTCAGTTGTAAATATTTACTGCTCGATTCGAGAGGCATCTATCGGCGATAAACTAACGGAAACGATTTCGCCATCGAGAGTCACTGCATTTGGTACATATATAAGAATGACGGTGGGTGTGTGTTGTCAATTTGGATATAATATTTGTAAAAATTACTACTTTGAACAAGATTATTCTCCATTTATATTTGATCACTGCACCGGAGTGTTTCATGTCACTGACAATACAATACAACTAATCAGAATCTGGGATTATATATAGAGAGAGCTAGAGAGTTATGGTCCTTTTATAGCCAATCATTGCAACCAGTAGCATTACAAAGTCAAGTAGTACATAGGCCTACCGGTACATAACGAACATAAAATAAGAAGAAGAAAAAACCAGTGAAAAAATATTTTTTGTAGGAATACAGTTGAGTTCAAAATGGGTGGCAACAATTTTCTGTTTCGTTCCTTCCGTGACCTGCGGTCCCGGGTGCTGGTTACGCCAATAAAAGAGGGTTTTTGACAAATTCCAGGCTCCTGTGGTTAGACCCAATATGGTCTTAAAGCTACATCACCAGCCATTTATGTTAATAGAACGAAACATTCGAGACAAGGATTTTGATTATTACTGACTTACCTCGGTTAGACCACTCCGGCTCATCTGTCAAACATCGGAGATGGAGTAAGTTATATATCGTCATATACAGGGTAGATGCAGTGGGTTATACATCGCGACCTAACACATAAAAGTGACTAATGACGATGTAGTTTGACTGTTGTTTACCTGCATCTAAAACTGCATTGTTTTTTATGATGGACATGGGTGTCTTGAATTTATAGTACAACCCCGCTGCAGGCATAATATCGTATGCGTCAACTTCAATTGTTATCACTGGGCAATGTGATTTTTTTTCTGATTTCTTGTTCATAATACGTCTCATCTGGTTTAAACATATTCAATTACCATATGAACATGATATATACCGTCTCATTTGGTCAATTCGTATAGGGAAGTACATGTATATTCGAGGACATCGGTAGAGGGACTCGGTTATAACTTAGAATTTCCAACTGCACCCATCTTGAACAAGTCCGAAAAATTGGGTGTGTTGCGATCACATCCATCACAATGTCCGCATGCAGTCGTGTGGTGTGTTGCGATGTTCACACACATACTAACTCAACCTACACTTCATATAACCGTTAATACTTTTAGAACATTGAGAAGCTTTATTTTGTATATCTTCACCATGATGTAAGTTATAAATGTACTTGTGCTCTATCTCATAGCGGCTCGCATCAAATCGTCCCGGTATGCGGCCCACCCACAACCTCCCCAGGTTTCCACGCATATTAAGTATAGTGGGAGGAGCTTACGGTTGCTAGGAGATAATGCGTACATACAGATATAGTTCAATGAGTTTTACAGAACCTGTCTACATGTTACAATTCACCGAAGAACATACATTCTTTTGTCTTTAATTGTGAAATATATGATGATTGTGACGCAAAATGAAAGACATAATTGATCTAGAACTCGTCCCCAGTTTATTAGATATGGCAAGAAGTTCTGTAAATTTCGCTATAAACCGGGGACGAGTTCTAGATTCTATTTATTAACTTGACCAATATCCTTCATAAAACATACATTACTCAATAAATGGGATGTGAAATTATAACAGAGGCTTCTATAAGGCGAGCGACGAAATCGGCCAATTTTCACCAAAAATATCGTATATTTAGAGCGATGAGTTGTAAAGCATGTAAGTTGTCGCTATCCGAATATAAACATAAGTTCTATCCTACCCTCGGTCGCTATCCGACCATAAACACAATTCCTAACCCACCCTCGGTCGCTATCCCAACATAAACAAAATTCCTATATATCCCACCCTCGGTCGCTATCCGATCATAACACAATTCCTATCCCACACTTGGTCGCTATCCCAACATAAACATATAATTCATATTCCACCTCGGTCGCTATCCGACCATACACACAATTCCTATCCCACCCTCGGTCGCTATCCCAACATAAACATGATTCCTATCCCACCCTCGGTCGCTATCCCAACATAAACATATAATTCCTATCCATCCCACCCTCGGTCGCTATCCGATCAACACACAATTCCTATCCCACCCTCGGTCGCTATCCGATCAACACACAATTCCTATCCCACCCTCGGTCGCTATCCGATCAACACACAATTCCTATCCCACCCTCGGTCGCTATCCCAACATAAGCATGATTTTTATCCCACCATCGGTCGCGACCGATCCTAAACACAATTCCTATCCCACCCTAGGTAACTATCCCATCATAAACATATAATTACTATCCCACATCTGTCGCTACCGATCCTAAACACAATTCCTATCCCACCATCGGTCGTTATCCCAACATAAACATATAATTCATATCCCACCTCGGTCGCTATCCGACCATAAACACAATTCATATCCCACCTCGGTCGCTATCCGACCATAAACACAATTCCTATCCCACCCTCGGTCGCTATCCCAACATAAACATAATTTTTATCCCACACTCGGTCGCTATCCGATCAAAACATGATTCCTATCCCACCCTCGGTCGCTATCCGATCAAAACATGATTCCTATCCCACCCTCGGCCGCTATCCGAACATAAACACAATTCATATCCCACCTCGGTCGCTATCCGATCAAAACATGATTCCTATCCCACCCTCGGTCGCTATCCCAACATAAAAACAATTCATATCCCACCCTTGGTCGCTATCCCAACATAAACATGATTCCTATCCCACCCTCGGTCGCTATCCCAACAAAAACATATAATTCCTATCCCACCTCGGTCGCTATCCGACCATAAACACAATTCCTATCCCACCCTCGGTCGCTATCCGACCATAAACACAATTCCTATCCCACCTCGGTCGCTATCCGATCAACACACAATTCCTATCACACCCTCTGTCGCTACCGATCCTAAACACAATTCCTATCCCACCCTCTCTCGCTACCGACCATAAACACAATTCCTATCCCACCCTCGGTCGCTATCCGATCAACACACAATTCCTATCCCACCCTCGGTCGCTATCCCAACATAAACATGATTTCTATCCCACATCGGTCGCTATCCGACCATAAACACAATTCCTATCCCACCTCGGTCGCTATCCGACCATAAACACAATTTCTATCCCACCCTCGGTCGCTATCCGATCAACACACAATTCCTATCCCACCTCGGTCGTTATCCCAACATAAACATATAATTCCTATCCCACCTCGGTCGCTATCCGACCATAAACACAATTCATATCCCACCTCGGTCGCTATCCGACTATAAACACAATTCCAATCCCACCCTCGGTCGCTATCCGACCATAAACACAATTCCTATCCCACCCTCGGTGGCTATCCGATCAACACACAATTCCTATCCCATCCTCGGTCGCTATCCCAACATAAACATGATTTCTATCCCACATCGGTCGCTATCCGACCATAAACACAATTCCTATCCCACCCTCGGTCGCTATCCGATCAGCAAACAATTCCTATCCCACCCTCGGTCGCTATCCCAACATAAACATGATTTATATCCCACATCGGTCGCTATCCGACCATAAACACAATTCCTATCCCACCTCGGTCGCTATCCGACCATAAACACAATTCCTATCACACCCTCGGTCGCTATCCGATCAACACACAATTCCTATCCCACCCTCGGTCGCTATCCCAACATAAACATGATTTCTATCCCACATCGGTCGCTATCCGACCATAAACACAATTCCTATCCCACCTCGGTCGCTATCCGACCATAAACACAATTCCTATCCCACCCTCGGTCGCTACCCCCAACATAAACATATAATTCCTATCCCACCCTCGGTCGCTATCCGATCAACACACAACTCCTATCCCACCATCGGTCGCTACCCCCAACATAAACATATAATTCCTATCCCACCTTCGGTCGCTATCCGACCATAAACACAATTCCTAACCCACCCTCGGTCGCTATCCCAACATAAACATAATTTTTATCCCACACTCGGTCGCTATCCGATCAAAACATGATTCCTATCCCACACTCGGTCGCTATCCGATCAAAACATGATTCCTATCCCACCCTCTGTCGCTATCCGATCAAAACATGATTCCTATCCCACCCTCGGTCGCTATCCGAACATAAACACAATTCATATCCCACCATTGGTCGCTATCCCAACATAAACATGATTTATATCCCACCCTCGGTCGCTATCCCAACATAAGCATATAATTCCTATCCCACCTCGGTCGCTATCCGACCATAAACACAATTCCTATCCCACCCTCGGTCGCTATCCGATCAACACACAATTCCTATCCCACCTCGGTCGTTATCCCAACATAAACATATAATTCCTATCCCACCTCGGTCGCTATCCGACCATAAACACAATTCATATCCCACCTCGGTCGCTATCCGACCATAAACACAATTCCTATCCCACCCTCGGTCGCTATCCGACCATAAACACAATTCCTATCCCACCCTCGGTCGCTATCCGATCAACACACAATTCCTATCCCACCCTCGGTCGCTATCCCAACATAAACATGATTTCTATCCCACATCGGTCGCTATCCGATCATAAACACAATTCCTATCCCACCTCGGTCGCTATCCGACCATAAACACCATTCCTATCCCACCCTGGGTCGCTATCCGACCATAAACACAATTCCTATCACACCCTCGATCGCTATCCCAACATAAACATATCATTGCTATCCCACCTTGGTCGCTATCCGACCATAAACACAATTCCTATCCCACCCTCGGTCGCTATCCGATCAACACACAATTCCTATCCCACCCTCGGTCGCTATCCCAACATAAACATGATTTCTATCCCACATCGGTCGCTATCCGACCATAAACACAATTCCTATCCCACCCTCGGTCGCTATCCCAACATAAACATATCATTCCTATCCCATCCTCGGTCGCTATCCGATCAACACACAATTCCTATCCCACCCTTGGTCGCTATCCCAACATAAACATATAATTCCTATCCCACCTCGGTCGCTATCCGACCATAAACACAATTCCTATCCCACCCTCGGTCGCTATCCGATCAACACACAATTCCTATCCCACCCACGGTCGCTATCCCAACATAAACATGATTTCTATCCCACATCGGTCGCTATCCGACCATAAACACAATTCCTATCCCACCCTCGGTCGCTATCCGATCAACACACAATTCCTATCCCACCCACGGTCGCTATCCCAACATAAACATGATTTCTATCCCACATCGGTCGCTATCCGACCATAAACACAATTCCTAATCCCACCTCGGTCGCTATCCGACCATAAACACAATTCCTATCCCACCCTCGGTCGCTATCCGATCAACACACAATTCCTATCCCACCCACGGTCGCTATCCCAACATAAACATGATTTCTATCCCACATCGGTCGCTATCCGACCATAAACACAATTCCTATCCCACCCTCGGTCGCTATCCCAACATAAACATATAATTCCTATCACACCTTCGGTCGCTATCCGATCAACACACAATTCCTATCCCACCCACGGTCGCTATCCCAACATAAACATGATTTCTATCCCACCTCGGTCGCTATCCGACCATAAACACAATTCCTATCCCACCCTCGGTCGCTATCCCAACATAAACATATAATTCCTATCCCACCTTCGGTCGCTATCCGATCAACACACAATTCCTATCCCACCCACGGTCGCTATCCCAACATAAACATGATTTCTATCCCACCTCGGTCGCTATCCGACCATAAACACAATTCCTATCCCACCCTCGGTCGCTATCCCAACATAAACATATCATTCCTATCCCATCCTCGGTCGCTATCCGATCAACACACAATTCCTATCCCACCCTTGGTCGCTATCCCAACATAAACATATAATTCCTATCCCACCTCGGTCGCTATCCGACCATAAACACAATTCCTATCCCACCCTCGGTCGCTATCCGATCAACACACAATTCCTATCCCACCCACGGTCGCTATCCCAACATAAACATGATTTCTATCCCACATCGGTCGCTATCCGACCATAAACACAATTCCTATCCCACCTCGGTCGCTATCCGACCATAAACACAATTCCTATCCCACCCTCGGTCGCTATCCGATCAACACACAATTCCTATCCCACCCACGGTCGCTATCCCAACATAAACATGATTTCTATCCCACCTCGGTCGCTATCCGACCATGAACACAATTCCTATCCCACCATCGGTCGCTATCCGATCAAGACACAATTCCTATCCCACCATCGGTCGCTACCCCCAACATAAACATGATTTCTATCCCACATCGGTCGCTATCCGACCATAAACACAATTCCTATCCCAACTCGGTCGCTATCCGACCATAAACACAATTCCTATCCCACCCTCGGTCGCTATCCGATCAACACACAATTCCTATCCCACCCACGGTCGCTATCCCAACATAAACATGATTTCTATCCCACATCGGTCGCTATCCGACCATAAACACAATTCCTATCCCACCTCGGTCGCTATCCGACCATAAACACAATTCCTATCCCACCCTCGGTCGCTATCCCAACATAAACATATAATTCCTATCCCACCTTCGGTCGCTATCCGACCATAAACACAATTCCTAACCCACCCACGGTCGCTATCCCAACATAAACATAATTTTTATCCCACACTCGGTCGCTATCCGATCAAAACATGATTCCTATCCCACCCTCGGTCGCTATCCGATCAAAACATTATTCCTATCCCACCCTCGGTCGCTATCAGAACATAAACACAATTCATATCCCACCTCGGTCGCTATCCGATCAAAACATGATTCCTATCCCACCCTCGGTCGCTATCCCAACATAAACTCAATTCATAACCCAACCCTTGGTCGCTATCCCAACATAAACATGATTCATATCCGACCCTCGGTCGCTATCCCAACATAAACATATAATTCCTATCCCACCTCGGTCGCTATCTGACCATAAACCCAATTCCTATCCCACCCTCGGTCGCTATCCGATCAACACACAATTCCTATCCCACCCTCGGTCGCTATCCCAACATAAACACAATTCCTATCCCACCTCGGTCGCTATCCGACCATAAACACAATTCCTATCCCACCCTCGGTCGCTACCCCCAACATAAACATATAATTCCTATCCCACCCTCGGTCGCTATCCGATCAACACACAACTCCTATCCCACCATCGGTCGCTACCCCCAACATAAACATATAATTCCTATCCCACCTTCGGTCGCTATCCGACCATAAACACAATTCCTAACCCACCCTCGGTCGCTATCCCAACATAAACATAATTTTTATCCCACACTCGGTCGCTATCCGATCAAAACATGATTCCTATCCCACACTCGGTCGCTATCCGATCAAAACATGATTCCTATCCCACCCTCTGTCGCTATCCGATCAAAACATGATTCCTATCCCACCCTCGGTCGCTATCCGAACATAAACACAATTCATATCCCACCATTGGTCGCTATCCCAACATAAACATGATTTATATCCCACCCTCGGTCGCTATCCCAACATAAGCATATAATTCCTATCCCACCTCGGTCGCTATCCGACCATAAACACAATTCCTATCCCACCCTCGGTCGCTATCCGATCAACACACAATTCCTATCCCACCCTCGGTCGCTATCCGAACATAAACATATAATTCCTATCCCACCCTCGGTCGCTATCCGACCATAAACACAATTCATATCCCACCCTCTGTAGCTACCGATCCTAAACACAACTCCTATCCCACATCGATCGCTATCCCAACATAAACATAAAATTCCTATCCCACCTCGGTCGCTATCCGACCATAACACAATTCCTATTCCACCCTCGGTCGCTATCCGATCAACACACAATTCCTATCCCACCTCGGTCGTTATCCCAACATAAACATATAATTCCTATCCCACCTCGGTCGCTATCCGACCATAAACACAATTCATATCCCACCTCGGTCGCTATCCGACCATAAACACAATTCCTATCCCACCCTCGGTCGCTATCCGACCATAAACACAATTCCTATCCCACCCTCGGTCGCTATCCGATCAACACACAATTCCTATCCCACCCTCGGTCGCTATCCCAACATAAACATGATTTCTATCCCACATCGGTCGCTATCCGATCATAAACACAATTCCTATCCCACCTCGGTCGCTATCCGACCATAAACACCATTCCTATCCCACCCTGGGTCGCTATCCGACCATAAACACAATTCCTATCACACCCTCGATCGCTATCCCAACATAAACATATCATTGCTATCCCACCTTGGTCGCTATCCGACCATAAACACAATTCCTATCCCACCCTCGGTCGCTATCCGATCAACACACAATTCCTATCCCACCCTCGGTCGCTATCCCAACATAAACATGATTTCTATCCCACATCGGTCGCTATCCGACCATAAACACAATTCCTATCCCACCCTCGGTCGCTATCCCAACATAAACATATCATTCCTATCCCATCCTCGGTCGCTATCCGATCAACACACAATTCCTATCCCACCCTTGGTCGCTATCCCAACATAAACATATAATTCCTATCCCACCTCGGTCGCTATCCGACCATAAACACAATTCCTATCCCACCCTCGGTCGCTATCCGATCAACACACAATTCCTATCCCACCCACGGTCGCTATCCCAACATAAACATGATTTCTATCCCACATCGGTCGCTATCCGACCATAAACACAATTCCTATCCCACCCTCGGTCGCTATCCGATCAACACACAATTCCTATCCCACCCACGGTCGCTATCCCAACATAAACATGATTTCTATCCCACATCGGTCGCTATCCGACCATAAACACAATTCCTAATCCCACCTCGGTCGCTATCCGACCATAAACACAATTCCTATCCCACCCTCGGTCGCTATCCGATCAACACACAATTCCTATCCCACCCACGGTCGCTATCCCAACATAAACATGATTTCTATCCCACATCGGTCGCTATCCGACCATAAACACAATTCCTATCCCACCCTCGGTCGCTATCCCAACATAAACATATAATTCCTATCACACCTTCGGTCGCTATCCGATCAACACACAATTCCTATCCCACCCACGGTCGCTATCCCAACATAAACATGATTTCTATCCCACCTCGGTCGCTATCCGACCATAAACACAATTCCTATCCCACCCTCGGTCGCTATCCCAACATAAACATATAATTCCTATCCCACCTTCGGTCGCTATCCGATCAACACACAATTCCTATCCCACCCACGGTCGCTATCCCAACATAAACATGATTTCTATCCCACCTCGGTCGCTATCCGACCATAAACACAATTCCTATCCCACCCTCGGTCGCTATCCCAACATAAACATATCATTCCTATCCCATCCTCGGTCGCTATCCGATCAACACACAATTCCTATCCCACCCTTGGTCGCTATCCCAACATAAACATATAATTCCTATCCCACCTCGGTCGCTATCCGACCATAAACACAATTCCTATCCCACCCTCGGTCGCTATCCGATCAACACACAATTCCTATCCCACCCACGGTCGCTATCCCAACATAAACATGATTTCTATCCCACATCGGTCGCTATCCGACCATAAACACAATTCCTATCCCACCTCGGTCGCTATCCGACCATAAACACAATTCCTATCCCACCCTCGGTCGCTATCCGATCAACACACAATTCCTATCCCACCCACGGTCGCTATCCCAACATAAACATGATTTCTATCCCACCTCGGTCGCTATCCGACCATGAACACAATTCCTATCCCACCATCGGTCGCTATCCGATCAAGACACAATTCCTATCCCACCATCGGTCGCTACCCCCAACATAAACATGATTTCTATCCCACATCGGTCGCTATCCGACCATAAACACAATTCCTATCCCACCTCGGTCGCTATCCGACCATAAACACAATTCCTATCCCACCCTCGGTCGCTATCCGATCAACACACAATTCCTATCCCACCCACGGTCGCTATCCCAACATAAACATGATTTCTATCCCACATCGGTCGCTATCCGACCATAAACACAATTCCTATCCCACCTCGGTCGCTATCCGACCATAAACACAATTCCTATCCCACCCTCGGTCGCTATCCCAACATAAACATATAATTCCTATCCCACCTTCGGTCGCTATCCGACCATAAACACAATTCCTAACCCACCCACGGTCGCTATCCCAACATAAACATAATTTTTATCCCACACTCGGTCGCTATCCGATCAAAACATGATTCCTATCCCACCCTCGGTCGCTATCCGATCAAAACATTATTCCTATCCCACCCTCGGTCGCTATCAGAACATAAACACAATTCATATCCCACCTCGGTCGCTATCCGATCAAAACATGATTCCTATCCCACCCTCGGTCGCTATCCCAACATAAACTCAATTCATAACCCAACCCTTGGTCGCTATCCCAACATAAACATGATTCATATCCGACCCTCGGTCGCTATCCCAACATAAACATATAATTCCTATCCCACCTCGGTCGCTATCTGACCATAAACCCAATTCCTATCCCACCCTCGGTCGCTATCCGATCAACACACAATTCCTATCCCACCCTCGGTCGCTATCCCAACATAAACATGATTTCTATCCCACATCGGTCGCTATCCGACCATAATCACAATTCCTATCCCACCTCGGTCGCTATCCGACCATAAACACAATTCCTATCCCACCCTCGGTCGCTACCGATCCTAAACACAACTCCTATCCCACACCCATCGCTATCCCAACATAAACATATAATTCCTATCCCACCTCGGTCGCTATCCGACCATAAACACAATTCCTATCCCACCTCGGTCGCTATCCGACCATTAACACAATTCCTATCCCACCCTCGGTCGCTATCCGATCAACACACAATTCATATCCCACCCTCGGTCGCTATCCCAACATAAACATGATTTCTATCCCACATCGGTCGCTATCCGACCATAAACACAATTCCTATCCCACCTCGGTCGCTATCCGACCATAAACACAATTCCTATCCCACCCTCGGTCGCTATCCGATCAACACACAATTCATATCCCACCCTCGGTCGCTATCCCAACATAAACATGATTTCTATCCCACATCGGTCGCTATCCGACCATAAACACAATTCCTATCCCACCTCGGTCGCTATCCGACCATAAACACCATTCCTATCCCACCCTCGGTCGCTATCCGACCATAAACACAATTCCTATCCCACCCTCGGTCGCTATCCCAACATAAACATATAATTCCCTATCCCACCTTGGTCGCTATCCGACCATAAACACAATTCCTATCCCACCCTCGGTCGCTATCCGATCAACACACAATTCCTATCCCACCCTCGGTCGCTATCCCAACATAAACATGTTTTCTATCCCACATCGGTCGCTATCCGACCATAAACACAATTCCTATCCCACCTCGGTCGCTATCCGACCATAAACACAATTCCTATCCCACCCTCGGTCGCTATCCGATCAACACACAATTCCTATCCCACATTCGGTCGCTATCCGACCATAAACACAATTCCTATCCCACCCTCGGTCGCTATCCCAACATAAACATATAATTCCTATCCCATCCTCGGTCGCTATCCGATCAACACACAATTCCTATCCCACCCTTGGTCGCTATCCCAACATAAACATATAATTTCTATCCCACCTCGGTCGCTATCCGACCATAAACACAATTCCTATCCCACCCTCGGTCGCTATCCGATCAAAACACAATTCCTATCCCACCCTCGGTCGCTATCCGACCATAAACACAATTCATATCCCACTCTTGGTCGCTATCCCAACATAAACATATAATTCCTATCCCACCTCGGTCCCTATCTGACCATAAACACAACAATTCCTATCCCACCCTCGGTCGCTATCCGACCATTAACACAATTCCTATCTCACCCTCGGTCGCTATCCCAACATAAACATGATTCCTATCCCACCCTCGTCGCTATCTCAACATAAACACACTTCTTATCCCACCCTCGGTCGCTATCCGATCAAAACACAATTCCTATCGCACCCTATCCCACCCTCGGTCGCTATCCCACCCTATCCCACCCTATTCCACCCTATCCCACCCTCGGTCGCTCTGCAGGTCAAAATTCAATAATTCTAATCGATCTTGAATTAATTTCTTAAATAGCATTACACTACTCAACTGAGACAAGAGAGATGATGACAATATTGTATTTAATAGCACAAATGTTAAATGAGACATAATTATGTAGAGACTTGTGCGAAAAGGAAAGACGAAATAGTGCACAGATTCAGTTGTTAATATAAAATCGTGCTGCAAGATATTGAATACACTTCCAAGACGAAACACCCAAATAAATTGCTGAAAATCTTGTTCGAAATACTTTGCTCAGGAACCTACGTCACATATCAAGTCTCTAACCCAAAGCGATTTTGATTTTAAATCTGTTTAAAAGATACATAAACGTAACTTTGTCTGAAGACAAAAGTACATTCGCAGTGGATATATTCACAACGCACATTCAAAAATAGGCAAATAGGTATTCTGTGCATGTATCCCTATTTATAACACGCCAATCAGCCTCGACCAATGGAAGTTATCTAATGAGGTCCGGTGAACGACCTTTATTTACTGTAAAGATCTTTAAAGTGATGTGAAACACTCCGGTAGGGTGATCAAATCTAAATGGATACTAATCTTGCTCAAAGTAGTTATTTTTACAAATATTATATCCAGATTGACAACACATTCCGTCATTCCTATACATTAATTAAATGCAGTGACTCTCGATGTCGAAATCGTTTTCGTTAGTTTAGCGCCGATAGATGCGTCCCGAATCGAGTAGTAAATATTTACAATTGAGCGTAGTTCTGACGATGTTTTCTATGGAGTGGTACGGTCAATTTGCTTCAAATTTTCGGACATGTTAGTAGAATGTTACATTCCTCCAGTTGTCATAGCGCCCGAATATTAACTTATCAGTTTCACACACCCGAACAAGTACATAATATGTCTTTCAGTCATCGCCTGTTCTATCAAACGATATGTCGTGATTACAACACGCCTATGCATTGTATTCGCGGCGCACACCTTGATTGACCAATTATGCACTCCCATTCATTCAAACAAATTATTTTCCGCCGAGGTGAGCATTACTAATATGGGCTGTGATACATGTTTTGTCACAACAAGCAAATGCAGGGACGTAGCGACACGGAAGACATGGGCGAAACGTCATGCCAAAGATATATTAATAATTAAATAGTTAATTTAAGTAATACGGGGTATACGGACTAGTTGCATGGGCATTTGCTTTGTCGGCGAAATCCTGCAGTTACTGTACTGAACAGTGCCAACTTTAGTAGCCCCCCCCCCCTCACTAACACAATGATCAAATGTAATCAACGATAGACCTTTTGACAGTGCAGACAACAACTAACAGATATTTAAAGTAAATAAAGGTCGCTATCCGGACCCCATTGAATAACTTACATTGGTCGAAAGATCTGTTTGTGATATTATAAATCCGGATTGGAACGTTTGGAATAAATAAATCCGATAGGTATGTATAGTTCACAAAAGAATAAAAGCGTAGTGTGCTCTCTAATTAATCCACGATTAACACAAACGTCAATTGAAATGTCACGAGTCGGCACCAATACGATGCGTTGAACTATCCTGGTGTAATACCCACCATGGAGTATTGATTGGTATTCACCGGACCAGATTTGTAAGACTGACCACACATTTAATTGGTAACAGAAACTCAGCTCTGATTGTAAGTTTCTCGGGCTGATTGGGTGTTATAAATATGTCATAAGCACGGCGCCCGATTCATAAGCGAAATAAACACCACGCGTACCCTCCGAGCGCTTGTGATCTTTATTTCGCTTACAAATCGGACGCCGTGCTTCCAACGTATATTTAGAACATCAAACACACTTCAACTATTTTAATAAATGTTCGTCAATGCACATAACGCCTTTCATGCATATGCACAAAAACTATTGAAACAAATAACTTGAACAACTACTACATGAGTTCCAGCTATCCGAATGTCTGAATATTACTACCGTGAGTAGTTCACGGTGTTGACTGCGCGTTGTGAATAGTTCATTGTGTTGACTGCTGTGAATACGTCATGGTGTTGACTGCGCGTTGTGAATAGTTCACGCTGTTGACAATGCGTTGTGAATAGTTCACGATGTTGACTGTGCGTTGTGTTTTCTGTGTTTGGCCAGCAACTCTCTCAATTCTTTCAGTTTCAACATGATGTCTTGTCTCCATGGTGATTTTCCAGGCAATTCAAAATCTGTATGTAGGGGGCGCTTCTTACCAGAACGGTTACCATGGCGATTTCCAGGTGGTGACGGAGGATCAGAGGGACGGGGCAGTAACTGTCGAGACGGAAATGTATCTGGTATATTACCTCCTTCTGCTGGTGCATTAACGCCCTCTGGCGAATTAGCGCCATCTGGTTGGTTGCCGAATGCTGGTGGGTTACCCCCTTCTGCTGGTGCATTAACGCCCTCTGGCGAATTAGCGCCATATGGTGGGTTGCCGAATGCTGGTGGGTTACCTCCTTCTGGTGAGTTGGCTTCTGAAGGCGCGTTAACGCCATCTGGTGGGATAGCACCGTCTGGCAAATTTATGCCCTCTGGTGGATTACCTTCAGGTGAGTTACTGCCGTCTGGTCCCAACCCCAGAAGAAATTCGTTGGTAAGCCACAATGGAGGAGCGGGTTGGTGTGCGGGTCGCCCGGTTGACACCCATGTCGGGGGCCCTGGTGTTGACAAACTTGGCTGGTGGGTAGTTGTCGGTCTTGTTTCTGGTTGGTGTGTTGTCGGTGGGTTGTGTGGAATTCCAGTACTAACCCAGTTTGGACGTCCCGTTGACACCCAACCTGGGGGTGCAGCAGAGGGTACGTGTGTGGGTGACCCGGTTGACACCGACGATGGTGGCTCTGACGTTGACAAACTTGACTGGTGGGTAGTTGTCGGTCTTGTTTCTGGTTGGTGTGTTGTCGGTGGGTTGTGTGGTTTCCCAGTACTAACCCAGTCCGGTCGACTCGTCGAAACTGGCGGAACCTCTACAGGCAGTTGACGCTTTATCTCATTGTTAACAAAATTTCGCAACTCAACCAGCTTTTTAATGAGGGATCGTCGCCGAGCTGGTGGTGACTCGCCTGCCGGGTTTTCAACCGTCGGATTTTCACCTGCTGGGTTTTCAACTGCTGGGTTTTCTGATGGTTGATTTTCAACAGGCGGAGTTTCAACAGGTAGGTTTTCAACTGGTTGGGTTTCAACTATCGGGTTGACCTCGCTAGGCGCAGATGGCCCCACTGGTGGATTTTCACCTTGCGGATTTTCGACTGCCGGGTTGACCTCGCCAGGCTCAGATGGCCCTGCTGGTTGGTTTTCAACTGGTTGTATTTCAACTGGTGGGTTTTCAAATGGAGTGTTCACAGCTGGTGGGTTTTCAACTGGAGTGTTTGCAGCTGGTGGGTTTTCAACTGGAGTATTTACAGCTGGTGGATTTTCAACTGGTTGTATTTCAGCTGGTGGGTTTTCAACTGGAGTGTTCACAGCTGGTGGGTTTTCAACTGGAGTATTCACAGCTGGTGGATTTTCAACTGGTTGTATTTCAGCTGGTGGGTTTTCAACTGGAGTGTTCACAGCTGGTGGGTTTTCAACTGGAGTATTTACAGCTGGTGGATTTTCAACTGGTTGTATTTCAGCTGGTGGGTTTTCAACTGGAGTGTTCACAACTGGTGGGTTTTCAACTGGAGTGTTCACAGCTGGTGGGTTTTCAACTGGAGTGTTCACAGCTGGTGGATTTTCAACTGGTTGTATTTCAGCTGGTGGGTTTTCAACTGGAGTGTTCACAGCTGGTGGGTTTTCAACAGGAGTATTCACAGCTGGTGGATTTTCAACTGGTTGTATTTCAGCTGGTGGGTTTTCAACTGGAGTGTTCACAGCTGGTGGGTTTTCAACTGGAGTATTTACAGCTGGTGGATTTTCAACTGGTTGTATTTCAGCTGGTGGGTTTTCAACTGGAGTGTTCACAACTGGTGGGTTTTCAACTGGAGTGTTCACAGCTGGTGGGTTTTCAACTGGAGTGTTCACAGCTGGTGGGTTTTCAACTGGTTGTATTTCAACTGGTGGGTTTTCAACTGGAGTGTTCACAGCTGGTGGGTTTTCAACTGGAGTGTTCACAGCTGGTTGATTTTCAACTGGTTGTATTTCAGCTGGTGGGTTTTCAACTGCAGTGTTCACAGCTGGTGGGTTTTCAACTGGAGTATTTACAGCTGGTGGATTTTCAACTGGTTGTATTTCAGCTGGTGGGTTTTCAACTGGAGTGTTCACAACTGTTGGGTTTTCAACTGGAGTGTTCACAGCTGGTGGGTTTTCAACTGGAGTGTTCACATCTGGTGGGTTTTCAACTGGAGTGTTTACAGCCGGTGGGTTTTCAACTGGAGTGTTGACAGCTGGTGAGTTTTCAACTGGAGTGTTTACAGCTGGCGGGTTTTCAACTGGAGTGTTCACAGCTGGTGGGTTTTCAACTGGTTGTATTTCAACTGCTGGGTTTTCAACAGGAGTTTTCACATCTGGCGGGTTTTCAACTGGGGTGTTTACAACTGGTGGGTTTTCAACTGGTGCATTGTTCTCGCTGGGTAGATGTGGCGTTTCCACTGGTACATTCGCGGTTAGAGGGTTAACACCGGCATTCGGGTTAGTTTCCGGTGGGGTTTCGACAGGCGATTGACTATCTACTGGTGGATTCGCCGGGTGTGCTGCATCGACAGGAGGTATATCGGGTGGCAGTCCCGTATCGACTGGAACCGATTCAGATTCCTGCTCGGTTGCTTCCGCAAATGGACCTCCCTGTCCTCTCCCTCTACCCTTCCCTTTTCCTCTACCTCTGCCCCTGCCTCGTCCCTTTCTTTCTTCTTTGTCTCGCCCCCTTCCATTTCCTCTGCCTTTGCCTTTACCTCTGCCTCTCCCCTTCCCTTCCTTAGAGGGACCTCCTTTCCCTCGACCCCTTCCCTTCGCTTTGCCTTTTCCCTTGCCAACAGGTGGCACCTCCTGTCGCTTGATTTGTTCGTCGACCAATTCCCGCAACTCTACCAGCCTTTTGATGAGGTTTCTCCTTCGGATTATACCTGTATCCGGTGGCGGTGATTCAACCGGCGGGCTTACCACATGTGGTGTTTCAACAGGCGTGTGTACGGCCGGTGGGGTTTCAACCGGCGTGTTGACCTCGCTCGGCGGAGACTGTGGTTGTGGTCGATCTACTGGTGGAACAACAACTGGTGATGTTTCTGCTGGTGGATTGACCTCGCTCGGTGCAGATGGTGGTTGTGGTGGTACTACCGGCGGAATAACGACTGGTGATGTTTTTGCTGGTGTGTTGACTTCGTTGTGCGAAGATGGTGGTAGAGGTGGCTCTACCGGCGGAATAACGACTGGTGATGTTTCTGCTGGAGGGTTTACCTCGCTCGGTGCAGATGGTGGTTGTGGTGGCTCTACCGGCGGAATAACAATTGGTGATGTTTCTGCTGGAGGGTTGACTTCGATCGGCGGAGATTGTGGTTGTGGTGGTACTACCGGCGGAATAACAACTGGTGATGTTTCTGCTGGAGGGTTGACCTCGTTCGGTGCAGATGGTGGTAGAGGTGGTACTACAGGCGGAATAACAACTGGTGAAGTTTCTGCTGGCGGGTTGACTTCGTTGTGCGAAGTTCCCCAGCTCGCTTTGCCTTGTCGCAGCTGGGCCAATATAATCTTGAAGAGGCTGCTTGGTCTGACTCGCCCACCTACACCTAAATAAAACAGAATTACAGAGTATGAGGGAGGGCACTTCGCTTGATTTTACGAATTCATCAAGTTTACAATATAATTTATTACATTCCTATGTGTGTTTACCTTGATTTCTCGAGTGATTATAATCGATAACTTCACTAGTAAATTATGTCACTTTAACGGGCGCGTTATGTATTCATGCGAGCTGTCGATGGGTATAATGGGTATAATGGTGGTATTATTCGGATGTCTGGTAAATCAGATGTTTAAATGTTAAGGCAGGGACTTTCGTGTTAGTACAACGTCCCTGCCTCCAATGAATTATTTCACGTCCCCAACTGATTATTCTTCATATATTCGACGTAAATTGACGTTAATTGATCGCAACTTATACTGATATATAAAAGCGGTGTAAAAGAAACGTTTAACAAGATTTAATGCGATGATTTGGGGAATACACTGCCTTTGAGGTGAAATGAATAATAAAAGAAATTCCAGACAGACCTTGAGAAAATCAATTTTTAAATATCAGGAAATGTTGGCAATTGTGCGTCTGGACCTCAACCCTTACTATACTAAATGGATTTTCCCACTAGGTTATAACACAATACGTTAGAACTGTCTGCTATACATATATAGGGGTGTTCAGGTTATAAAAGCAGACAGGCATAAAAACAGATAATACAAGAGTAGAATGATTTATATTCAGTTCTGGACCTATGGTCGTTTGTTCAACTGATCATTTCCTACTCGCCAATGAGTATTTAGTATAGAAATGGTTAACTTTGAGGACTTAATCTTATGAGAAAAATATGCTACTGTTGGTCTAAAAACAACAAATTCCCCACTAATTACTGATTGGAAAATCAAAAAAACGATACGAACAATGATAACATTGGGGGGAAAATGCAGACACGAGGCCCAACAAATTAGTTTTCTACCTCAACCCACCACCCCCCCCCCCCCCCCCCACTTGAATTTTTTTTTCCTCTGCTAAATTTGGGAAACACCCCCTTATCGCATATTTGGCACGTTTTAAAGCTTTTTTACTAATTAGTTTTATTAGGAATACCATGCCGAATGCATTCCTTGTTCACTCTTGTTTCCAAACCTGTTCCACTAGCTATTTTACAAGGCATTAAATATATGTGTCATCCTACAACACCATTTAGTTTTCAACATTATTATTGACTATAAAAATAAATGGTGTAAAACAATTCTATCCCAATCTGCTTCAATCATACATGTATTAATATAGCTACTTTATTCTGTGAACCAAACTATGCATAAACCTGCCTAAACACCATAGCTAACCCCAACATTATTTGAGCGTGTTATCTGGTGTAATCAATGCAGTGTTAAAACCAGGTGAATTCCTGGTCCATTCCCTGTGGTGAAATTTTACTGTATGTGTGTATTGTGTAGAATGTGGTGACTGATCGGAAGTCCAGAGCCAGTCAGTATGCTGGGATCTATGGTTTGATGTCTGGAAGGAAGAGGTGTACCACATTCGTTTAGCCCCATGTATAGGAATCAGGGAGCTAAATGTGTTCTAGAGTCGGGGAGCGAGTACACCGTGGAATGCTAAAGGTGAAGGTAACTGAAGAATGACCTTCACCTGATACATGCGACACGTTATTAAAGGATGACATCGCCTTTATTTGATTTGTACATAATATCTAAATAATTTAAACTGGTGAATGAATGGGGGAATGGATTTATGTGAGCGGGAAATTTATTTAACTAGCTGCTGTAGTCCTGGGTTTTTCCAGATCAAATTTGGCTGTGAGTTAGCCCTGTCGTACACTTGGGGATTTATTTTAAAAAGTAAACACATGACCTATGATTTTTCTTGCATTTTCGTGATCAACTGGTGTCATTCTAGCTGGGTAAACATCACTGGTATGGCTTGCAGGCTTCAATTCAGTGAATTTGGCCGAAACGTTAACACTGTCGCCTATGGGAAACCATTTAGTTCAGTGATTCCTTTACATTTTGCGTTACCATGTGTATAGTACGTCTGTCGCTCACATAGGATCACATAATTTGTTTAGCCCCATGTTTACATTTTGTGTTACCGTGTGTATAGTACGTCTGTCGCTCACATAGGGCCCGTCGTTTTGTGAGGCTAAAGCCATATTATGCCGATGAGGTTGAATGACGATGGTAATTGAGTCAGGCCATACCTTTATTATTTTAATATATTATATCGCCACTTAAAAATATAAAAGAAAGTGTTAGGAAACCTATGTGTTGTACTTGCATCACATCGGCCCCATATTTCGCAGCCAAATGTAATTTAACCGGACATGTAAAGTCGTTTTTGTTCGGGGGTTTTGTATTCGGTTTTATATGCAAACGCACTTTATCAAGTGATTTAGCAAACACAAACTTGGTAACTTCGAGTTATGCCTGCCAGAATGCCTGCAATCGTATTGGAACCTCAGACCGTATATAGACCCCCTAGATAGAGATAAATGTGTTCTACATTATATATTCAAGTAGTTAGGAGTCTATATAATGTTAACAGAGGACAAATCTGAGTAAGTTTAAATGTAGGAAAAAAATTTCATTTCTCGTTTTTTCCGGCCCCGATATACAAACCCACCCCGCCTTGTGTCTGAAAAAAAATCTGCAGACACCCCCTGTATATGTATATATAGGGGTGTTCAGGTTATAGAAGCAGACAGGCATAAAACAGATAACACAAGAGCAGAATGATTTATATTCAGTTCTGGACCTATGATCGTTTGTTGAACTGATCATTTCCTACTCGCCAATGAGTATATAGTATAGAGAGGGTTAATAAGGGAACTACTCGTCAATGAGTATATAGTATAGAGAGGGTTAATAAAGGAACTACTCGTCAATGAGTATATATTATAGAGAGGGTTAATAAGGGAACTACTCGTCAATGAGTATACAGTATAGAGATGGTTAATAAGGGAACTACTCGTCAATGAGTATATAGTATAGAGAGGGTTAATAAAGGAACTACTCGTCAATGAGTATATAGTATAGAGAGGGTTAATAAGGGAACTACTCGTCAATGAGTATATAGTATAGAGAGGGTTAATAAGGGAACTACTCGTCAATGAGTATATAGTATAGAGAGGGTTAATAAGGGAACTACTCGTCAATGAGTATACAGTATAGAGATGGTTAATAAGGGAACTACTCGTCAATGAGTATATAGTATAGAGAGGGTTAATAAAGGAACTACTCGTCAATGAGTATATAGTATAGAGAGGGTTAATAAAGGAACTACTCGTCAATGAGTATATAGTATAGAGAGGGTTAATAAGGGAACTACTCGTCAATGAGTATATAGTATAGAGAGGGTTAATAAAGGAACTACTCGTCAATGAGTATATAGTATAGAGAGGGTTAATAAGGGAACTACTCGTCAATGAGTATATAGTATAGAGAGGGTTAATAAGGGAACTACTCGTCAATGAGTATATAGTATAGAGAGGGTTAATAAGGGAACTACTCGTCAATGAGTATATAGTATAGAGAGGGTTAATAAGGGAACTACTCGTCAATGAGTATATAGTATAGAGAGGGTTAATAATGGAAATACTCGTCAATGAGTATTTAGTATAGAGATGGTTAATAAGGGAACTACTCGTCAATGAGTATTTAGTATAGAGATGGTTAATAAGGGAACTACTCGTCAATGAGTATTTAGTATAGAGAGGGTTAATAAGGGAACTACTCGTCAATGAGTATATAGTATAGAGAGGGTTAATAAGGGAACTTTCCGTCAATGAGTATATAGTATAGAGAGGGTTATAAGGGAACTACTCGTCAATGAGTATATAGTATAGAGAGGGTTAATAAGGGAACTACTCGTCAATGAGTATATAGTATAGAGAGGGTTAATAAGGGAACTACTCATCAATGAGTATTTAGTATAGAGATGGTTAATAAGGGAACTACTCGTCAATGAGTATATAGTATAGAGAGGGTTAATAAGGGAAATACTCGTCAATGAGTATATAGTATAGAGAGGGTTAATGAGGGAACTACTCGTCAATGAGTATATAGTATAGAGAGGGTTAATAAGGGAACTACTCGTCAATGAGTATATAGTATAGAGAGGGTTAATAAGGGAACTACTCGTCAATGAGTATATAGTATAGAGAGGGTTAATAAGGGAACTACTCGTCAATGAGTATATAGTATAGAGAGGGTTAATAAGGGAACTACTTGTCAATGAGTATTTAGTATAGAGAGGGTTAATAAGGGAACTACTCGTCAATGAGTATATAGTATAGAGAGGGTTAATAAGGGAACTACTTGTCAATGAGTATTTAGTATAGAGAGGGTTAATAAGGGAACTACTCGTCAATGAGAATATAGTATAGAGAGGGTTAATAAGGGAACTACTCGTCAATGAGAATATAGTATAGAAATGGTTAATAAGGGAACTACTCGTCAATGAGTATTTAGTATAGAGAGGGTTAATAAGGAAACTACTCGTCAATGAGTATATAGTATAGAGAGGGTTAATAAAGGAACTACTCGTCAATGAGTATTTAGTATAGAGAGGGTTAATAAGGGAACTACTCGTCATCGAGTATATAGTATAGAGAGGGTTAATAAGGGAACTACTCGTCAATGAGTATATAGTATAGAAATGGTTAATAAGGGAACTACTCGTCAATGAGTATTTAGTATAGAGAGGGTTAATAGGGGAACTACTCGTCAATGAGTATATAGTATAGAGAGGGTTAATAAAGGAACTACTCGTCAATTAGTATATAGTATAGAGAGGGTTAATAAAGGAACTACTCGTCAATGAGTATATAGTATAGAGAGTGTTAATAAGGGAACTACTCGTCAATGAGTATATAGTATAGAGAGGGTTAATAAGGGAACTACTCGTCAATGAGTATATAGTATAGAGAGGGTTAATAAAGGAACTACTCGTCAATGAGTATATAGTATAGAGAGGGTTAATAAGGGAACTACTCGTCAATGAGTATATAGTATAGAGAGGGTTAATAAGGGAACTACTCGTCAATGAGTATATAGTATAGAGAGGGTTAATAAGGGAACTACTCGTCGATGAGTATATAGTATAGAGAGGGTTAATAAGGGAACTACTCGTCAATGAGTATATAGTATAGAGAGGGTTAATAAGGGAACTACTCGTCAATGAGTATATAGTATAGAGAGGGTTAATAAGGGAACTACTCGTCAATGAGTATATAGTATAGAGAGGGTTAATAAGGGAACTACTCGTCAATGAGTATATAGTATAGAGAGGGTTAATAAGGGAACTACTCGTCAATGAGTATATAGTATAGAGAGGGTTAATAAGGGAACTACTCGTCAATGAGTATTTAGTATAGAGAGGGTTAATAAGGGAACTACTCGTCAATGAGTATATAGTATAGAGAGGGTTAATAAGGGAAATACTCATCAATGAGTATATAGTATAGAGAGGGTTAATGAGGGAACTACTCGTCAATGAGTATATAGTATAGAGAGGGTTAATAAGGGAACTACTCGTCAATGAGTATATAGTATAGAGAGGGTTAATAATGGAACTACTCTCAATGAGTATTTATTATAGAGAGGGTTAATAAGGGAACTACTCGTCAATGAGTATATAGTATAGAGAGGGTTAATAAGGTAACTACTCGTCATTGAGTATTTAGTATAGAGAGGGTTAATAAGGGAACTACTCGTCAATGAGTATATAGTATATAGAGGGTTAAAAAGGGAACTACTCATCAATGAGTATTTAGTATAGAGAGGGTTAATAAGGGAACTACTCGTCAATGAGTATTTAGTATAGAGAGGGTTAATAAGGGAACTACTCGTCAATGAGTATTTAGTATAGAGAGGGTTAATAAGGGAACTACTCGTCAATGAGTATTTAGTATAGAGAGGGTTAATATGGGAACTACTCGTCAATGAGTATATAGTATAGAGAGGGTTAATAAGGGAACTACTCGTCAATGAGTATATAGTATAGAGATGGGTTAATAATGGAACTACTCGTCAATGAGTATATAATATAGAAATGGTTAACTTTGAGGACTGAATCTTCCAACTAATGTTGTGTCAGGCATGAAATTTCCAATTGTTGATAATTTGGGCAAAAGTTCAGTGGTTAGACATCATAAACACCCTGTCGCCCCCCCCCCCCCGCCATGCCCCTGTTTTAACCTGTATGTTTCTATCTGGAACTCACCTTGTATGTTACTAAGTGTGTCCTCCAGACCTTCGAACACGAACGGGGCGAAACTGAGCTCAACCGGGCTGATAAACCCTGTAAAATAGAAAGAAAAAATACTCAACCAGGCTGATAAACCCTGTAAAATAGAAAGTAAAAATACTCAACCAGGCTGATAAACCCTGTAAAATAGAATATGAAAAAAACCAACAAAATGGACTGATAAACACCAGATATAACATCGCTATAATTAACCGTGCTGATAAAACTCGATTCGATAGAATAAAATTGGCTTATAATACCCGATTCGATAGAATTAACCTGGCTGATCACACCCGTTTGATATAATTAACCGTGCTAATAACATTCGATTCGATATCATCAGATTCCAACAATAACACATTTCTTCAAAAGACGCTTTAGTTATCAGAATCTATAAATTACAGTAACATAATTTATACCATAATTGGCTATGCTACTGTGTGTATAACACCTGTTTTGTAAATTTCATCTTTACACCCTACTGTGGGTATAACGATTCCTACTATTGGTATAAATTTCTACTGTTGTGTAAATGTTTCAACGGCACTTGATGTGTTAAAAGTTTATACCATAGTTGAACGACCCGTCATTTGACCTCTGGTGACCTCGCTGTCGAAATTTAGCCCAATTTTTCGTCACGCCCGCTTCGCGAAGTAAATACACAATTTTTCCGACTCAAAACACACTGAAATGCGATAAGTGGTCTAAACACAGATATATATACTATCCAATTCCATTTACTGGGTTTACTTGTCAAAAAATTACACATTAAAGTTAGTTTAAAGATGTTTTATGCTAGGTGCATGCACCGACAAAGTACACGTTTTATACAGGTCGGCGATAGCTGTTGAAAATGTAAACAAAACAAACGCATGTGTTCGTCTGCCTTTCCGTGTTTAAAGCGAACGACGGCTTACATGTTGACAACAACGTATAGATTGTTAATGGTATCTGCAATGTGGGAAATCTGAATGTGTGTTCACATCAGCTGACTGATGCCCAAGAAAGTGGCGGATCACCGAATTTTCTAGAAATATGTATTACTACGCGTGACCCACATTCATGATAGCTTAACATATTTGGTGCACTCGGTGCACATACATGTTAACAGTCACCAACAGAGTAGCAATACATTTACGAAGCGACCGAAGAAAAATAATTATGGTATAAACAAAATACACCCATAGTAGCCGAGAATAACAAATTTTCACCACTCGTGGAATTGTGGTTTTAACCACTCGCCAAAGCCTCGTGGTGAAATTTTTTTATTCTCGGCTACTATGGGTGTATTCTATATGCTAACCACTGTCAACTCTATAGTATAGAATTTCCAAAACGTGTTATATATCAACACATTTTGTTCAACGTAATTTGATATCGAGAGTATGTCGGTTAGTGAAGTCGCTTAACGAAAAATCGTTCACTTTTGGATAAAAGCATGAAACTTTCTGGGTTGGTTGAGTATGTGGTCCTCATCAATCAGTTAGCTGGTTCCAGGGTTATGTTGACCCCTTGACCTTCAACTTGACCTTGACATTTCGAAAATTTTAGATTTAGGGGTATCTATTTTGTATCGAATATAATGGCTATATTAAATGATATATAGACATTGGAGATTGTCGAAGCGATACCATAGATGTCCGCCTTTGTATCCACATTCAATTTGTCTATGATAATCCAAAATGGCCGCCATAATGGACGCCAAAAAAACAAATTTACGTTATTTTCACTAATATCTTTCAAATCAGTTCCTACTTTTTGGAACTGTTTGAGAATTGCAACTTTATTTTGTATTGGTCATGTTAACTGAACATTGATGCAATGAAATATGCCATTCGTGGGCTCCCTGCCAACTCCGATCCCTGAAAAATTCGATTTTACAGAAAGCGGTATAAAACATCACAAAAAATCACCATTGGGATTCTAGTCATATTTCGTCAAGAAATGGGAAGAACTGTGCAATATAAGTGACAAATTCCATTTCTTATGAATATTCCAACTCAATTGTACCCAAATTGTCAATTTGGCTCAAAATGGCTGCCAAAATGGCTGCCAAAATGGCAGCCAAAATGCAGCCAGAATATGGAAAAAAATGCAAATATTGCCCCAGCGAGTCATGCAACCGCATACCAGTTGTGGTTGATGAAAAAATGACTATTGTGTCTTATATATATTGAATACTACCATTTCTGATGCACCTTGGTTAATTGTTACTATTTTAAACACTGAAATTTCCATAATTATTGGATTTTTCTATCACAAACTTGACATCAAAATCGGCAAAAATTAACCTTTCATGTTAAGACAATTTTTTCAAGTAAAATGTTTATTGTCTTGATCTGTCTTAAATGGGTCACACTGATCTGTTTTTGGAAAAAATTACTCAAGATGGTTTGCAAAATGGCAACCAAATTTGGTTAAAAAAAAAATTCATATATATCCTGAATATTCTTCTCTGATGTTCCGAAAAGGTAGCAAATTATGACTCACTTTGTGTTAACCGTGTTACTTATGAGGCATGAGAAATTAATTATAAACGATGCAGTACGGAAATTTTGCCAAAAACTTCTTTTGGGATTCTGACCATGTTTGTGTACGGAAATGGACAGCACTTTGAAACTGAACTGAAAGGGGCATTATTATGAGGCTACGACAATACAATTGTGGCTCATTGGCTTCGAAATGACTAATGTCAGGAAAACCGTTTCCCCCATTGTGCATATAAACCACCATTAGGATGTAGGACTCTCTGAGAGTACCTCTATATCGATTAACATGTCCCTGAGTTATTGTGTAAAGCGATACCCACCCAAATTTACACATGTACAACCCACCATGACCATACACTCGCTCCACATATACATAAACACCACATAAATGACCATGTAGCCACTCGATTTTTACACACACACTTCATCCATGACCGTACAGCCATATTTAGGTTTAACCGTACACCACGCACTTGATTATATAGTCACACGTCACCATGCAAGTATACTTCTATGCCTCACCCACGACCGTATAATCACTCTATATATAGCTCTACACCCCCTTTATGATCATAGTCACTTCATGTATACATATTCGCCTCACCATTGGCCATACAATTACTCCATGTATATATATTTGCCACACCCATGGCCATGTAGTCACTCAAGCTATACATATACACCACACCCATAACAATAGAGTCACCCCAAGTACACATATACGCATCACTAATGGCCACACAGACGTTCTATATATATCAATACCACGTTCACACGACCATTCATACACCCAGGCTTGCATATACACCCCAATCATGACAATTCAGCCACTCGCTGTATACTCATAACCACATTCGTGGTCATATAGTCAATCATTATTTACCAATTCACATCACCATTGGCCATATGGTTATTCCATATACACATATTGGCCGCACCAATGGTCATATAGCCACTAAAGATATACATATGCACCCCACCCATGCCTATAAAGTCACTCCAGGTATACATATACTCCTCACCGGTGGCCATGCGGCTTTCAAGACATACCAATACCATGCAAATCACCTCACCATTGGCCATACGGTCACTCCCTGTATACACATGACCATATAGCCACTAAAGATATACATATGCACCCCACCCATGCCTATAAAGTCACTCCAGGTATACATATACTCCTCACCAGTGGCCATGCGGCTTTCAAGACATAACAATACCATGCAAATCACCTCACCATTGGCCATACGGTCACTCCCTGTATACACATGACCATATAGCCACTCAAGATATACATATGCACCCCACCCATGCCTATAAAGTCACTCCAGGTATACATATACTCCTCACCAGTGGCCATGCGGCTTTCAAGACATACCAATACCATGCAAATCACCTCACCATTGGCCATACGGTCACTCCCTGTATACACATGACCATATAGCCACTCAAGATATACATATGCACCCCACCCATGCCTATAAAGTCACTCCAGGTATACATATACTCCTCACCAGTGGCCATGCGGCTTTCAAGACATACCAATACCATGCAAATCACCTCACCATTGGCCATACGGTCACTCCCTGTATACACATGACCATATAGCCACTCAAGATATACATATGCACCCCACCCATGCCTATAAAGTCACTCCAGGTATACATATACTCCTCACCAGTGGCCATGCGGCTTTCAAGACATACCAATACCATGCAAATCACCTCACCATTGGCCATACGGTCACTCCCTGTATACACATGACCATATAGCCACTCAAGATATACATATGCACCCCACCCATGCCTATAAAGTCACTCCAGGTATACATATACTCCTCACCAGTGGCCATGCGGCTTTCAAGACATACCAATACCATGCAAATCACCTCACCATTGGCCATACGGTCACTCCCTGTATACACATGACCATATAGCCACTCAAGATATACATATGCACCCCACCCATGCCTATAAAGTCACTCCAGGTATACATATACTCCTCACCGGTGGCCATGCGGCTTTCAAGACATACCAATACCATGCAAATCACCTCACCATTGGCCATACGGTCACTCCCTGTATACACATGACCATATAGCCACTCAAGATATACATATGCACCCCACCCATGCCTATAAAGTCACTCCAGGTATACATATACTCCTCACCGGTGGCCATGCGGCTTTCAAGACATACCAATACCATGCAAATCACCTCACCATTGGCCATACGGTCACTCCCTGTATACACATGACCATATAGCCACTCAAGATATACATATACACCCCACCCATGCCTATAAAGTCACTCCATGTATACATATACTCCTCACCGGTGGCCATGCGGCTTTCAAGACATACCAATACCATGCAAATCACCTCACCATTGGCCATACGGTCACTCCCTGTATACACATGACCATATAGCCACTCAAGATATACATATGCACCCCACCCATGCCTATAAAGTCACTCCAGGTATACATATACTCCTCACCGGTGGCCATGCGGCTTTCAAGACATACCAATACCATGCAAATCACCTCACCATTGGACATACGGTCACTCCCTGTATACACATGACCATATAGCCACTCAAGATATACATATACACCCCACCCATGCCTATAAAGTCACTCCATGTATACATATACTCCTCACCAGTGGTCATGCCGGCTTTCAAGACATACCAATACCATGCACATCACCTCACCATTGGCCATACGGTCACTCCCTGTATACACATGACCATATAGCCACTAAAGATATACATATGCACCCCACCCATGCCTATAAAGTCACTCCAGGTATACATATACTCCTCACCGGTGGCCATGCGGCTTTCAAGACATACCAATACCATGCACATCACCTCACCATTGGCCATACGGTCACTCCCTGTATACACATGACCATATAGCCACTCAAGATATACATATGCACCCCACCCATGCCTATAAAGTCACTCCAGGTATACATATACTCCTCACCGGTGGCCATGCGGCTTTCAAGACATACCAATACCATGCACATCACCTCACCATTGGCCATACGGTCACTCCCTGTATACACATGACCATATAGCCACTAAAGATATACATATACACCACACTCATGCCTATAAAGTCACTCCAGGTATACATATACTCCTCACCATTGGACCATACGGTCACTCCCTGTATACACATGACCATATAGCCACTAAAGATATACATATGCACCCCACCCATGCCTATAAAGTCACTCCAGGTATACATATACTCCTCACCATTGACCATACGGTCACTCCATGTATACACATGACCATATAGCCACTAAAGAATTTACATATGCACCCCTACCCATGCCTATAAAGTCACTCCAGGTATACATATACTCCTCACCAACTTGACCATACGGTCACTCCCTGTATACACATGACCATTATAGCCACTCAAGATATACATATGCACCCCACCCATGCCTATAAAGTCACTCCAGGTATACATATACTCCTCACCAGTGGCCATGCGGCTTTCAAGACATACCAATACCATGCAAATCACCTCACCATTGGCCATACGGTCACTCCCTGTATACACATGACCCATATAGCCACTCAAGATATACATATGCACCCCACCCATGCCTATAAAGTCACTCCAGGTTATACATATACTCCTCACCAGTGGCCATGCGGCTTTCAAGACATACCAATACCATGCAAATCACCTCACCATTGGCCATACGGCCACTCCCTGTATACACATGACCATATAGCCACTCAAGATATACATATGCACCCCACCCATGCCTATAAAGTCACTTGCCAGGTATACATATACTCCTCACCAGTGGCCACGCGGCTTTCAAGACATACCAATACCCATGCAAATCACCTCACCATTGGCCATACGGCCACTCCCTGTATACACATGACCATATAGCCACTCAAGATATACATATGCACCCCACCCATGCCTATAAAGTCACTCCAGGTATACATATACTCCTCACCAGTGGCCATGCGGCTTTCAAGACATACCAATACCATGCAAATCACCTCACCATTGGCCATACGGCCACTCCCTGTATACACATGACCATATAGCCACTCAAGATATACATATGCACCCCACCCATGCCTATAAAGTCACTCCAGGTATACATATACTCCTCACCAGTGGCCATGCGGCTTTCAAGACATACCAATACCATGCAAATCACCTCACCATTGGCCATACGGCCACTCCCTGTATACACATGACCATATAGCCACTCAAGATATACATATGCACCCCACCCATGCCTATAAAGTCACTCCAGGTATACATATACTCCTCACCGGTGGCCATGCGGCTTTCAAGACATACCAATACCATGCAAATCACCTCACCATTGGCCATACGGCCACTCCCTGTATACACATGACCATATAGCCACTCAAGATATACATATACACCCCACCCATGCCTATAAAGTCACTCCAGGTATACATATACACCCCACCCATGACCAGAGTCACTCCCGTTGTGCGTATACACCTCACTAATTGCCATACAATCATTTACACCACCTCACCATCTGCCACATGGTATCTCCCTCATACCTATTTGCCACATACATGGCATATTGCCACTCAAGATATACATATACACCCCACACATGGCCATAGAGTCATTCATAGTATACATGTACACCTCAGCATTGAATGGATACACCAATACCACATGGCCATTTGTATACTCCAGACTTGCATATACACCTCACGCATGACAATTCAGCCAATCGCTGTATACTCATACATCCTATCCATGATCATACAGCGACTCCCTGTATACATATATATCCCCTAATGACAATACACCAACAGCAAAGATGCACATACATACAATATGCACCTAAGATCACAATGCCTCTTCCTATATACCAACACGCTCGCCAATGACCATCCATCTGTGCATGTATGCATATACATTTCAACAATCATGACCATACAACCGTTCCATGTACACCTATAATTATTATACACATAAGCATACCACCACTCCTTATGTATCCATACACCCCACCCATTTTCATACAACCAACACATGTTTTCATATACACCCATCCATGACAATAAAGCCACCAAATGTACACCTGTACATTCCACACGTGGTCATAAAGTCACTCCATATATACATAAACAACACACGGATGGAATGTAGCTACGGTACTCTTGGTATACCCATACACCACTTCAGTGACTATACAACAACTCCACGTATACCTATTCACCTCATGCATTAGCACTCCTTGTTTACCAGCATCTCACCATAAACACCACACACATGACCATATATACACTGCTTGTATAACTAGTAACACCATTCGTGATTATATTTCATGTATACCTATTCACACCATCTGTGACCGCAAAGTCACTCCCTGACTACCATTTTTACAAACATCATGTATTAAGTTGATCAATGTTGATAAATTTTGACGCTAACTTGTGAGAGTAGCAACTTCAATTGGTCCCGCTCAGCTCAGTTTCGAAGGTCTGCATGCCCATTTCCCTTCAGAAACATGGCCAGAATCTCAAAAGAAGTTTTTAGGCAAAATTCCATACTGCATCCTTTAAAATGAATTTCTCATTCATCATACGGTATTGGGACAACCATAATATAACCTATAGTTTTCACTTGATTAAGTAACATGTTTAATAACCCAGTAGGTAACAATTTGCTACCTTTTCGGAACAGCAGAGAATAATGTTTGGGATATATATGAAAAATTTACTTGTTGGGTGCATAAGAAATGTTAGTATTCAATCTTTATAACACATAATAGTCAAATTTGTTATCAACCACAACTTGTATGTGGTTGCATGGCACACAGCATGGGGCAATATTTACCATTTTTCACATTTTGGCCGCCGCCATTTTTGCAGCCATTTTGAGCCAAAGTGACAATTTTGGAACCAATGAGTTGGAATATGCATAATAAATGGAATGTTTCACTAAAATTGTACAGTTCTGCCCATTTCTTGATGAAAATTGACTAGAAATCACAATGGTGATTTTGGAATTTTTGAGGGATCAGAAGGGTTTCTGACTTCATGAATGGTATATTTCATTGCTCCAATCAGTTCCAATGGTCAGTTAACACGAATAGTACAACATTAGGTGAGAATTCTTAACCAGTACCAAACAGGATAAACTGATCTTAAAGATAATAGAGAAAACAAATAAATTTTCCACTTCCAGCTGCCATTTTGGGCGCCATTTTTTCAGCCATTTTGAGCCAAAGTGACAATTTTGGTACTAATGAGTTGAAATATGCATAAGAAATGGAATGCTTTACTAAAATTTCACAGTTCTGCCCATTTCTTGATGAAATATGACTAGAATTCCCAATGGTGATTTTTGGTATCATTTTATACCGCTTTCTGTAAAATCGAATTTTTGAGGGATCAGAAGGGTTTCTGACACCATGAATGGCATATTTCATTGCTCCAATGGTCAGTTAACATGATATATCCAAAATAAAGTCACAATTCTCAACCAATACCAAACAGCATAAACTGATCTTAAAGATATTAGAGAAAAAAAATCTAATTTTCCACATCCAGCTGCCATTTTGACGGCCATCTTGGACGGTGAGTTCCAATTTTACCCTATAATGGTGGCATTTTAATGTATACATTTGTATACATATTACACGTCTGTCTCACTATAATTTGCATCAAACTGACTTAGTGACCAGTCTGAAAAACGGCGGCCATGTTGGGCGCCATCTTGAATTTAACGGGTTCCACTTAACCGAAAGCTGGAACCAGCTGGATTATTATCATGGATATAGTGGATAATATATGTGCGAAGTTTGGTGCTTTTATCCGGAAGTTAACGAGTCTTCCATTATTATTCCACTAGGTCGGCTCGTCGATATTTGCTAGGCCGTCAAATATTCCAAATTGGTGAAAAATAACAGATTTTTAAAATTCGATATATGATAACATTCAGCTTTGATGGGTGGGTTCATCCACTCGAATAAAATATCATTGAATATGTTTTACCCCCGAAGCCAAAGAAATAGTACTTTAGGGGCGTTAATTCTGATTATGTATATTTAACCTACCGTTGGAATCAAGATCAGCTGCTTGGAATGCTTCTTGGACACTCAGACTATTTGGGTCATCGTTGAAAACCCTCGCAAAACAATTAACGTCTATCCTCCCGAGGCCCCTGCAGTCCCAGAAGTTAAAATCGAGTGGAACCGGCTGAACATGAACTTCCGGCGGTGTGTTCGTGTGTACTCTGCCCTTCCCGCGCCATCCTTCCAGTTCTTTCTCCAAATCTTTGCCCATGCCTTTCTCGGCCCCTCGGCCCCGGCCTTGGCCAGTTCCGCGACCAGTGCCCTGAAAATAATTCGATCGAAGTTTATACCCAAGCCTGGATAAGAATGATTTTCCTGCCTTCCATTCATTACGCTCGGCTACAATGGTTAATGAAATTACAATGGCATTGAATGGAATAACCGGGCGTAAATACGCCGGGCCACGCTCACTACACCTACGGCCGAGGTGGTGTAACTACGGCCGATGTGGTGTAACTAACCGGGCGTAAATACGCCGGGCAACGCTCACTTCACCTACGGCCGAGGTGGTGTAACTAACCGGGCGTAAATACGCCGGCTACGCTCACTACACCTACGGCCGAGGTGGTGTAACTACGATCGAGGTGGTGTAACTAACCGGGCGCAAATACGCCGGCTACGCTCACTACACCTACGGTCGATGTGGTGTAACTGCGAGGGTATTGAAATGTGACGTCACTTTCCGCGCGAAGATCGGTTGTCAACTGAGAAAGCACAATTCATGGAAAATATTTATGTAATGGATTAAATGAATTTGATTTTTTATGATGTGTCATGATTATATAATACTAGCAGGGTTACACGGCGTTGCCCAGGCTAAAGTGATGTGAAAACCTCTGCATGCTGTGGATATTTGTTGGGAATAGAGAATACTCTTGTTCAAAGTGATACACGTATTCTCGTAAATTGCATATTCAAATAGCATCACAAAACGTGACTCTTACACTGTCATGGAATATAAGTAGTGGCTCACCTTGTCGATTGTCATTTTGTTTATCGCGATCAATCCGTTCCACCAATAAGGAAGTATAGATATATTTACAACTGCGTATACTTCAGACGTTATAACATGATACATCAACATCATAAACACATTAGTTTGCAAAAATAAAAGACGACAATTGGGTTTTACATACAGAGATGTATCAATCAATCTAGTGGGCTAGACTAAGATCTTGCGGACACATGGCTATCATATCTCCGTGAAGATACAGATGTTTTAAAGAAATGTCCAGGTGCTCCTCTGTTCATGGTGCTATATATTGGCTAAATATTATCAGTTTAAAAGAAATGTTGATGCACACGTATAGCAGCTACATGTACCCAACACAGAGCGAGATTTTGAGTTGTTTATGTTAGTCGATGAGTCTGTTCTAAAAAAAATCCGCTGTATCGGGCAGATATCCTTGTCAGATGTCAATATTGGAGGATCCTGAAAAGTCATGCGCTACTGACTGCGTTTTCTTTTATATCAGAAGAAAATATATTTGACTGCACACTGTGGCCACTATTTTTGAACAGGCCTTCGATACATTTCCATATCTCTTGACAAATTGTAACTTTTTTGTGGAAACTGTATTGAATGGAACAGACTCAATTGTGTTATTATATATACATGAGCCATTATAATACAAGATACAAGATACAAGAATTTATTGCAAAACACCTCAATGGGCAGTTGCAAGATACTGATGAATATCATATACATAAATAAGCAATACATAACAAAATTATTATAACAAATACAGTTCTTATCAACATTCCCTCAACAATTTATTCAAGTTTTATTATTCCGCCGAAGGAAGAATAGCCGGACTATGTTGCAAACCTTGTTAATTAATTTAATATTATCATTTCTCATAATCAGTGCAAATTTATCTGCATCATTCAAATTATTGAATTCACTATCGTGTTTCTCAATTTCGCTGAATAAATTAGATCTTAAATCATCGTATGCGTTACATTCAATGATAAAATGCATTTCAGATTCGACACATTGTTTGTCACACATGGAACACAGCCGATTTTCTAATGGTATTACTGGTTGTCTATGCCTCCCTTTTTCTATTGCCAATATGTGGTTGCTCACGCGCAATCTAGAAAACATTTCGCGAGCAATTTGTGATCGTGTGTGAATGACATATGGCTCAATTTTGTATTCATCTTTAAATATCCTATAGGTTCGTAGTTTATTTTTCCCTGTCGGTCTATCGTCATTGAATATATCATTGCGAAACACTTCCATGTGTTCTGATTTCAATGTCTTAGTCAGCATCTGTTCACGCTGCCCTGATAGTTACAATGTTATAACGCGAAAATTGGGTGAGCCATGTTAAAGGTAATTTACAATTCAGAGATTCTTTGTAGCATGCGGATAAGATATTATGGTCATCTACTTTTGATAGTTTTAGCATGTACCTGAAGTGTTGTAAAATGGCATCATTCGCGATAGGGAAACGGCCTAACTCTGCTCTAGAAGCGTGATTTGATGCCTTTCTATTCAAACATGGAGCCCGTTTACAAAACTTTAGATGTGTTTGTTCACATGGTATGGTATCTTTGAACGGCAAATTAAGGTCAGTGGACCATATCTCACACCCATACAATAAAATAGGCTTAATTAGTTTATCAAATAATTTGCATTTAAAAGCGATAGGTAACACCGGTGTTGTTTTTGTTAAATTTGTTGAAAAGAATATGGCTTTTGATGCTTTTGCGCTCAGATTACCCTGTATTTTTTCATTTTTCCATTAGATGTGAAAATTATTCCTAAATATTCATATTCATCCACTACTTCTATTGGCATATCATCAATGTTTGAGGTTATGATCATGAACGTCAAAAATATTAGCTATATCATCAATGAAAATCTTGAACAACGTAGGGGATAGAGAATAGCCTTGACGGACACCTATTGTAGACAATATAGGATGACCAATTCCCGCAGTTGTTTTAACAGAATAGTAGCTTGATTTTTAAAGAGAAGACAACGCGTCATATATATGACCATTAATTCCTACACGTTGCAATTTTTCGAATAACAACGATCTATCAACTGAATCAAATGCTTTCTGAAAATCAACAATATGCAACCCTCTGACGATTCGAGGTCTCTCAGTTTGCAAGAATATATGTATCTCTTATGCCCTGATTCCCATCCCATCCCCATATAAATATGACAGTTGAGAAGATATAATTGTTCAAGTGACTTAATTGGGTCACCATTTGTCGAGATTGCGAACTTTGAACGCCAAAAACCCATTAAAATGATATGGAGATAGCCTGGGTGACTATATATAACTGATGTGTGGATATCGGCGAATAGCAATCTTATCAATGATACAGTAGTGCATATTCTCTCGCCATCCGTGAGGACCGTGACCCAGATGACACCAAAGAAATTAGTGCTAAATATATTTGTATCAGCTTTGCCACCCTCGTGCATGACTTTAACGGTGCCATATTTGACATATTTAAACAACGCCCATTAGACTCATTAGGATGCATGATATACTGGAGATGATTATATATAGGTTTGATGGTAATCAGCAACTAAACAAATTATTATCATAGTTATGACCCCCCCCCCCCCCCCCCAAATCTCTCACCAAATGGCAGCAATTTGGCGTCTTTAAACAGGTCAGGCACATAATGAATTCCACTATTATAGCGGTATATGACAATAACATATTAATATTTTCTTTATTTGCGTCGGTAATAGAAGACGGCCCATACCAGTGCACAGCCAAATGTCACTCTTAACAATATCGCAGCGAATGAACAGTCTTCCGTCAAAATTCGTCGTGCGATTTTTTGCGACAGCTTTGTTATTCAATAACATTATAATATTACTTATATATGCCTATCTAAATGACAATAATATGATGACTCAATCGCTCCTTCATAACAACATTTCACATAATTGCATGCTAATTGTGTTGGTTATCGTGTGTCGTCATGATTAATCATTCTCCTGGACTATAAGTATGATATAAGTATGATACCGAATTAGTGCGACCTGATTTTGAATAATATTTGTGTGAAATATGATTTTGGATTATCCCTCTTTTATCAAATTAACAAAACGGTAATGGGCATATACCACTATAATAGTGGAATTCAGAATGTGCCTGACATTTTAAATCATGGAGAAGAATAATATATCAATTTGGTGGAAATCTGCACTAAAATAGTTTATTAAATCAATTGTTGATGCCCCCTGCAACGCTGACTCGAACAGCGCCATATCGCGGAGGTGATTATGTGTGTGTTTGGTGGAAATCGGCGACAAAACTATTTCACCATATTTTTTTAATTTTGCTGCTCTTCCCCCTTTTCTTCCCCCGACACAAGCAGCGTCACTTTAGAAAATTTTAACCCGCACCATTATCTTCCTCGTAAAAAATTACCCCTCTTAGACTGCCTTGGTGCCATCTCGATTGTACCCTGTGAAGTTATATATAGAACACATACAGAAAGACAGAGAGCACGATTTGATTACTAGTATCATTTGAGAAGAACGTGTATGAATTTGATGGTAATTGGTACTAAAAATAGTTTTTATCAGTTTTGGTGACCCTCCCGTCCCTATATCGGACTCAAGCGGAGCCAATTTTGTCACCATTAAACCACACACTTAGACTCATTATGGAGATGCATATATATAAAATTGGTGAAAATTAGCGAGTATACAAATTCGTATCAAATTTAAGGTCCCCATATATCTTATCCAAACGGGACCAATTATCGGTGACTAAACAAATTTTTATTAAGTTTGTTGCCCATCCCTCCTCTTCCCATCTCCAACCAAACATCACTGATATGGCGTTTTTAAATCACACGATTAGATTCCTCGTATCATGGATAAGAACATGTATTAATTGGTGGAAATTGGCGCGACAAATATTGTGTATCAATTTGTGTGCCCCTCTCCCTTTCAGTGCACCCCTGACTCGAATGAGGCCACTTTTGACAGCTTTAAGCCACACCATTAGACTCCTCATACCGTGGGGATGATTTTGCATAAGTGTGGTGGCAATCGGCGACTAAACCCAGACAGACAGACATTCGCAAATATATATCTATATTTGCGAATGTCTGTCTGTCTGTCTGTCTGTCTGTCTGTCTGTCTGTCTGTCTGTCCGTGTTCTATAGACATTCACAGGGGACCAATTAGATGATACCAAAGGGGCCTACTAGGGGTAACTTTTTACGAGAAATATAATGGTGGGGGTTAGAATTTTCTAAAGTGACGCCGTTGTTGTCAGGGGCTGAAAAGGGGAGGGGAAGAATTTGTTTGTGTCGCCGATTGCCACGAAACTTACATATAATCATCCCCATGATATGTCAAAAGTGGCGTCGTTCGAGTCAGGTATGCACGGAAGGGGAGAGGGGCACCGAAATTTTAAAAACTAATTTTAGCGCCGATTTCCACCAAATTGATATTTATTTTTCTTCATGATACAAGGAATCTAATTGTGCGATTTAACAACGCCAAATTGTTGTCGTTTGGATGAGAGATTGGGGGGGGGGGGGTGGACACTAAATTTGATAAGAATGGGTTCAGTCGCCGATTGCCGCCACAATTATATAAAATCATCCCCATGGTATGAGGAGTCTAATGGTGTGGATTAAATCTGTCAAATGTGGCTCACTCGAGTCAGGGGTGCACTGAAAGGGAGAGGGGCACCAAAATTGATACACAATATTTTCCACCAAATTGATACATGTTCTTATCCATGATACGAGGAATCTAATCGTGTGATTTAAAGACGCCATATTGTTTAGTCGCCGATTAGCACCAAACTTATAAATAATCATCTCCATGATATCAGGAGTGTAATTGTGTGGTTTAAGGATGTCACAAGTGGGGCCATTCGAGTCAGTGGTGTATAGATGTGAGAGGGACACAAAACAATGATAACAATTTGTTTAGCGGCGATTTCCACCAGATTGATACATATTCTTCTCCGCGATACGAGGAATCTTATCGTGTGGTTTAGATACACCAATTGGTGCCCTCTGGGTGAGAGATATGGGGACCTTAAATTTGATACGAATTTGTATACTCGCCAATTTTCACCAATTTTATATATATGCATAATTTTTGATGAGTCTAAGTGTGTGGTTTAACGGTGACAAAAGTGGCGCCGATTGAATCCGAAATAGGGACGGGATGGTCACCAAAACTGATAACAAATATTTTTAGTTCCAATTACCATCAAATTCAGACACGTTTTTCTCAAATGATACGAGAAATCAAATCGTGCTGTCTGTCTTTCTGTCTGTCTGTATGCGTTCTATATATAACTTCACGGGGTACAATCAAGATGGCACCAACGCATTCTAAGAGGGGTAACTTTTTACGAGGAAGATTATGGTGCGGGTTAAAATTTTCTAAAGTGACGCTGTTGGTGTCAGGGGAAGAAAACGGGGAGGTCGGCAAAATTAACATAATATGGTGAAATAGTTTTGTCGCCGATTTCCACCAAACGCATACATAATTACATCCGCGATATGGCGCTGTTCGAGTCAGCGTTGCGGGGGGCATCAACAATTGATTTAATAAACTATTTTTAGATTTCCACCAAATTGATATATTATTCTTCTCTATGATACGAGGAATATAATCGTGTGATTTAAAGACGCCAAATTGCTGCCGTTTGGGTGAGAGATTGTGGGGGGGTCATAACTATTCTAAGAATTTGTTTAGTTGCTGATTACCGCCAAACCTATATATAATCATTTCCAGTATATCATGCATCCATGAGTCTAATGGACATGGTTTAAATATATCAAAAGTGGCGCCGTTAAAGTCATGCATGAGGATGGCAGTTGCACCAAAGCTGATACAAATATATTTAGCACTAATTTCCACCAAATTCATACACGTTCTTCTCTACTGATACGATGAATTAAATCACATTTGGTGTCGTTTTGGGTCACGGATGGCGAGAGGATATGCACTATCATTGGTAAGATTGCTATTCACCGATATCCACATATAAGTTATATATAGTCACCCAGGCCATCTCCTAATCATTTTAAGGAGTTTTGGGCGTTCAAATTTCACAACTTCGACAAATGGTGACCCAATTAAGTCACTTGAACAATTATATCTTCTCAACTGTCATATTTATATGGGGATGGCAATAAGGGCATTCACATAATGAGCTAGCAAAAAGAGATATATAGAAGAAGCATTAAAAGTCTATTTGTCATTCTATTTAAGAGATACATATATTCTTGCAAACTGAGAGACCTCGAACCGTCAGAGGATTGCATATATATTAAACACAATTGAGTCTGTTCCATTCAATACAGTTTCCACAAAAAAGTTACAATTAGTCAAGAGATATGAAAATGTATCGAAGGCCTGTTAATAAAATAGTGGTCACAGTGTGCAGTCAAATATATTTTCTTCTGATATAAAAGAAAACGCAGTTAGTAGCACATGACTTTTCAGGATCCTCCAATACTGACATCTGACAAGGGTATATCTGCCCGATACAGCGGAATTTCTTTTAAACTGAGAATATTTAGCCAATATATAGCACCATGAACAGAGGAGCACCTGGACATTTCTTTAAAACATCTGTATCTTCATGGAGATATGATAGCCAGGTGTCCTCAAGAATTTAGTCCAACCCACTCGATTGATTGATACATCTCTATATGTAAAACCCAATTGTCGTCTTTTATTTTTGCGAACTAATCTGTTTATGATGTTCATGTGTCATATTATAACGTCTGAAGTATAGGCAGTTGTAAATAAATAAATAAATACTTCATTATTGGTGGAACGGATTAATCGCGATAAATAAAATGACAATCGACAAGGTGAGCCACTACTTATATTCCATGACTGTGTAAGAATCATGTTTTGTGATGCTATTTGAATATACAATTTATTAGAATACGTGTAACACTTTGAGCAAGAGTATTCTCTATTCCCAACAAATATCCACAGCATGCAGAGGGTTTCACATCACTTTAACCTGAAATATATAATTCAATTGGATGATAGTTAACATTATGTATCCGAAGTTTTAGACACTTAGTGTCAAGGTTGTTCCAAAATTAGGTATTTTGCTTGTTCGATAAAAGTCAAATTTCTCGTTAGTTTCATTGTGAATATCAGATATTTTTGCTCGTTTACTTAAGTGTTCGTCTGTTCGACACGCCCAATGTGAGTTTTGCCAAATTTCCTCAATAAAATATTATGTTTTGTTTGCAGTTGTAACTGTTCTGTTTTAGATTACTCCGGTCACAACAAATCATTCCATTCATTTTTGCCCAGGGTAATTTACCCATTGTAGTAGATCATGCCATCAATCTCTACTATGGCTAACACCCGTAGAGATCATATTCCACCAGTACAAAACCCGGGAACTTTTTGAAGTTTTGACAGGGAACCTTATAAAGTCAAAAAAATAACACGGGGAATATATTTCTTAGTGATTATCTGTTCCTTAATAGTGTACTTCACTATATGTGAAGGTCCCAAATCGAAATTGCATGTTTTTCTGTGACTTTTGTGAGCCAATATCGCAATAAACATTGAATTAATTACCCAGGAAAAGTTCCATAATTGTAAGAAATGCAAAGCAAAATCGCCCACAAAGTCACTTAAATCGTGAAATTTTGAGTTGGGACCTTCACCTACAGTGAAGTACATTATTAAGAAAGAGATAATAACAAAGAAATATATTCTCTTTGTTATTTTTTCGATTATATAAGGTTCCCTGTCAAAACTTGTAAAAAAGTTCATTGTCGATGTACCAATGTACTATAAACCCACTTTGAAACTGACCTTACACGTTCATTGTCGATGTACCGAAGTACTATAAACTCACTTTGAAACGGACCTTACACGTTGACAATCATAGGATGGATAAACTATATCAAGTACATGTAATTGCAATCTAGGTTCGCCCAATGCATATGGCAGAATGAAGAGGTACTTGTTCTAGCTGACACATGTGAGCGCTTTAACGAACAACTTTGGAAACATACATGCATGGGGTATATATACGACAATGTGTATTGTGGTCGAAATTTAAACTATCAGAATATTTTCAACCATATGTGACCCGCCATATCAAATCCAGTCGTAAGTCGGGATTTTTTTTACCCTGTGCCAATGCATTCTTTTATATATGCGAGTCGACCATAGGTCGCCTCGCATATATAAGAGAATGCATTGGCCTAACAATTTTTTACAATTTTAATAATTTGTTCTTGTATTCTTTAACAATTTTATATTTTCACCCATACAGAGCCCCAGACAAACATGAGCAGACGACACTCTTCTATATGCTTCTATATATGTGTGGGGCTCCCTGCAGGGTAATGGATGTTTTTTATTTTATGTCCTAAAAAATGTAAGAAACATTTATTTAAAAAAATGATAAAAATTTGTTAGGCCAATGCATTCTCTTATATATGCGAGGCGACCTATGGTCGACTCGCATATATAAGAGAATGCATTGGCACAGGGTAAAAAAATCCCGAAATTTCCATCGTTGAACATTTTGAACAAACTTGCCCATTCCCCACCCCCTGTCGATACGTCCCTGCTTACCTGCCCTCCGGCTGCTCTTCTTTTGCGACCACACGTCTTTTTACAGGTCCATTTACATGGCTTTTCAAGTATACATTGCCGGCTACAAATTTTGCTGCAAACCCAGTCCTTGACGTCATTGAAGAACATGGCGTCGACGCTGCTGGCTAGCATGCATGACGTCATATATACACAGAGGAAAGTAATGGCGGGAGTCTTCATCTTGGAGCTGACAATAGACATGTTTAGATTGAAGAACGTCACACTTCGCACGCCAAGCACCAAGAGACTATAACATTATATTTATAGAGGAAAAATCCGTTCAATTTTAGCTTTTACTATAAAAGGTTGATAGAAACTTCAAATAATTATAACATCAGTGTAAATGTGTGAATCCACCAATCTCTACAAGAGCGCACCAGTCATACTGACCTTTCTGTCAGCGGCTGGGTACCAGTTTAAAGAAAAGTTCGGCAATCTATATTAACGCGTGTTATACAACAATGGCTGATGCCACAAGTTGCCGACTCCTCAACAAGTGTTGAAAATGGAATGTTTTGTCTGATTTGGTAAAAATTATCATCTACGCTTTATGGTAGGTCGGAAGTTAAAGGCAGAAGGCTCCGTTCGTAAACTTCACCTGTTGATTAATATTGACCGATTCTGACAGATTAAAAAAAATGGCACGAGTGAAGAAGTGTCACGTGGGTTTGTTTATAAAATAAACCGAGAAACCGGAACACACCATTGTACGAAATAGTGCTGGGATTCTATCAGCGTTTTTCGAACTTGAAGGCCCACTTAATTTTCGAGTCACTGATTATGTTTGTATTGTGTTGATATACGTTTTTAATAACAATCTATGTCATAATATATTATTAAACTACTATAATTCATCACCATTTGGAACGTCTGTGTCCCAGAAGGTGCCCATAGAGTAAAAGAAAATAGCTAAAATCATAAAATCATTTCCCCGTTATGGCTCCCAGAATGCAACAGAATTCAAACTATAGTTTATTTTCAATAGATATATAAATATCAATGAATATATAAATATAAATACATATAAATATAAATAAATATATAGAGTTATTCCCCTTGCATTGAACAAAATAGACTTTGTGTGGAAACTTCAGGACAGAACAGACGTCGGTTTATCATCAAAAACAACATGTTCACAGTTTATTACATCGAATAAATTGAAAATACAATGTTTTGGAGCTTCCTCTTTCAAATGGTATATAATATGGCATATATTTTATATACTGTGATCTGGGGGTTCGAAAATTAAGTGGGCCTTCAAGCTTAGAAATGATACCTATTGTATTTGATCTGTTGTGGGATTACTACGGTCAATGTGTACCACTGTTCACTCGGTGTATATCAAGTCTTCCATTTGCAAAATGAGGTCCCCAGAGGGTGATTTAGTGACGCTATCCCGCACAGCGGGCTAGCGTCACCAAATTCACCCGCTGTGGACCTCATCTGCTTAGGCCTCAACTGCTGTGGGAGACATAGGATCAGATTTAATTTCCTCAGTTGTTCAACCATTACTCACCTATACATTATCTTCTGCAAATTTGGGGATATAGAAACTCAACAGAAGGGAAAAAGTAACTGAAAACAATTTTTATTTGAGACTATAGATACTTCCCAGAATATTAGGCCTAAGCAGAATGAGGTACCCAGAGGGAGAATTTAGTGACGCTAGCCCGTGTGGGCTAGCATCACTAAATTCACCCTCTCGGGACCTTATTCTACATGGCCTCATCTGCTATGCTCTGCCAGATTCACTCTATGTGGACCTCATTCTGCAAATGACGGACACACTAAACTCAGGCTTGGTGTACGGAACTTCACAAAATGTGGGTCACATGCCGCCGGTTGCAGCGGTCTTATCGATTAGTCAAGGGAGTTAACCCTGCGTGGAGTTTGTGAATCCATAGCCAGTAATAGTGGGAGATGATGGGAGATGAGGTCGTCTGTACAAATATACATTAATGAGTTTCACAGCGTGTGCATATACTACACCACACACAAGTAGTCGAGATCTCGTCTTAAATGTGGCAATTATAATGATTGTAATGATTGTAATGATTGTAATTCAAAATGAAAGTCACTGTTATAATTGTGAATGAATTCCCAACATTAGTATACAAATCCCAAGTTTAGTATATTGTGATTTTGTGAGTTTACAATAGGCAATTTAACATTTAATGTTGCACAGATATCCAAATACGTTTGAGCAAAGATGGCGTCATAATTTCAGATGCAGTAAATAACTCCCTCGGTCGTTGAATGATAAATTATACCACAGGGGCTCGCCATTAACCCTTTACCCAACAGAAGGGCCCTGTGCCAATGCATTCTCTTATATATGCGAGTCGAACATAGGTCGCCTCGCATATATAAGAGAATGCATTGGCTTAACACATTAAAAATTATAAAATTGTTAAAGAATGTAAGAAAAAATGGTAAAAAGTGTTAAAAAAAGATATTTTTTTTAGGCCAATGCATTCTCTTATATATGCGAGGCGACCTATGGTCGACTCGCATATATAAGAGAATGCATTGGCACAGGGCATAACTGTAACTATCACAATGTGATCAAGGAGCCGGTTCCAATGATATCCATATTTGTATGGTTCTATTGAGACAGACCGAAGATATTTTAGGCTGTTGAAGCTTTATTTGGCCGGTTCTGGCCGGTTTGTTGGGTAAAGGGTTAAAGTGATGTGAAACACTGCGGTAGGGTGATCAAATAGAAATGGAGAATAATCTTGCTCAAAGTATAGTTATTTTTCCAAATATTATATTCATCGTCATTCTTATATATTAATTAATTGCACTGATTCTCGAAGGTGAAATCGTTTTCGTTAGTTTATCGCATATAGTTGCGTCCCGAATCCAGAAGTAAATATTTACAATTGAGGGTAGTGAGTGTAGTTCAGACGATAATTTCTATGGAGTGGTGCGGTCGATTTGCTTGAAATTGTCGGCGATGTTACTAAAATGCTATATTCCTCCAATTGACATAGCGCCTAACTGCTAACTTATCAGTTTCACATACCCGAACAAGTCCATAATATGCCTTTAAGAAACTAGGTAAATATATAGGTATACAGGTATATATAATATCAAAATAAAAACAAATGCGCCACTTTAACAAACGCATCGCTATTGAATTAATGATTTAATTAAGCGTTATATTAACCCTTTACCCAACAAACCGGCCAAAAACGGCCAAATAAAGCTGCAACAGCCTAGATTATCTTGGGTCTGTCTCAATAAAACCATACAAATATGGATATCATTGGAACCGGCTCATTGACCACATTGTGATGGTTACAGTTATGCCCTGTGCCAATGCATTCTCTTATATATGCGAGTCGACCATATGTCGCCTCGCATATATAAGAGAATGCATTGGCATTGGCCTTTTAACACTTTTTACCATTTTTTCTTACATTCTTTAACAATTTTATAATTTTTAATGTGTTAAGCCAATGCATTCTCTTATATATGCGAGGCGACCTATGGTCGACTCGCATATATAAGAGAATGCATTGGCACAGGGTCGTTCTGTTGGGTAAAGGGTTAATAGGATGCGTTTGTTAAAGTAGCGTACTCGCCAAGCCCATGTGGTGTATATACAATTATACATACCGGTATTACAGTATAATATTGTGCTAATGATTATTTGATTGACAAAAATGGAAATATGTGTTGTAGCCGGGTGTGCATATGCAATGTTCAGGTAGCACGCTCTATATTATCTTAAGTTTTAGAATTCGTGGTCAACAAATAAATCGATTCAAACTTTTTCGGCAGAAATTGTTGAAAATATGTAACCTAATGAGTAGGAAATATGCACTATGCACTGAGGCCTATGCAAAGTATTACTATATATACCATTGTAAACTTGAAAGTACCAAGTTAAGGGGAACGCACGTTAAGGGGGACGCACGTTAAGGGGGAGATGCACGTTTTGCATAAATCCAGGTCAAAATTGCAAGAGATTTTTATCAAAGGATTTATTTGGATCTGTCTGGCGAAAAAATCTTGAATTTCACATGTCATCATCTTCATTGTGTATAGAATCTGAGCAATTATTAAGAGCCGATAAAACAATGAAATGTAATACATTTGAGAGGCTGAAAATATTAGTTTTTTCCCCTGTCGGTACCAAGAACTTCTAGAATAATTAGCAATTTCACACAACACTCCTATCACCGAATAGTTTATTGTCTAGGCTTTATGGGAGGGTCGCATAATATAACATGATACCCACCATATAGTATAAAGAAGAATAAAGCAGTCACAAATATTCTAGCCCAATGAAAACAAAATTAATGTGGATATGCCATGTGGTCCACTCAAGCAGTGCGTACTCAACTAGAATTAGCTAGGCCACAGTGTTAAAAGATATGGTGCTCAGCTTTAACTTGGTTATGAACCCATGACCCAGAACTCATCTCAGCCCAATGTTTCATTGATCAACAGGCATGAGATGAACATTATCAAATATAGAACATTATTTATTTGTCTTTATAATTGAAAATAATCATTAAATTTCATTAATCCAGAAAAATTAAGTCTCGTCTCGTGATCTTCAGAACTGCACTTTTGAATTTGTTTTGTTTACAAGTTCTTGGTACCGGAAAACAGTGAAATTTAAATATTGTTCATGCCATGAAAGTGAAGTAAATGCATGAGGTTATAATATCCAATGGTTCGATGGTTCTTAAATATTTTGTCACAATAATCGCTTGTACCAAATTTCTCAAAGAAATTCCTGACTATTTTGAGAAAATCCATTGTGAAATACCAGGAAATTTTGGCAAAACGTGCGTCTGAACTTTCCAGAGTTGGGTAACATTTTAATGTGAACTCCTACTATTACACCCACACAGTCTATGTGCGTCCATGAAATAACAATTCAGTTCACGTAATGTCACATAAAAAACACCCATAAATGCACGATTCCATCATATCAAAGGTAAATTACGCGCATTACGTGTATGTATACTTATATATGCTTGCCCGGGGCGAAATAGTTCGCCCACCATAATTATGTGCGATGGAAACAGTATACTCCACTCTGTAGCTGCGCAGGTCGCTGGTGACAAATCAAATGTTTTGATCCAGATATTTGACAGATGAGTTATGATGAGCGACGTGACATGTGAAAATTACAACTCCATTTCTATATATATATATATATGTGCACGACAGTCTGGAACATATACATGTATTAGGATACGTTATAGATACCATGTCCTTTTTGACATCATATACATGTATTATGGTGCGTAAAAAACCATCTCCTACGTTTTCTTTGCTAGAAAATAAGTAGATCTGACCCACGAGGCCATTAACCGTTACATTACTAGAGCTTCCGGAAATGTTTGAAAACCCTGTGCCAATGGCAGCGTCACACCTCCTATTGAAGCAGATAATTGGCTTAACTACTTCAAAACTCTTAATACTGTATCCACTGAAAAGGAGGAAATAGCACAGGGCTTGGACAAAAGGTTTTCCAATTTAGCCAAACCAGAATCTGATTCCATTCTTGATCAAACTATATCATGCAAAGAAATATCGCAGGCGTGTCTGAAACTAAAAAATAACAAGAGTAGTGGCAAGGATCGAATTATCAATGAAATGCTCAAATACGGCCAATTTGCGCTTCTGCCGTGTCTTGAGAAACTTTTTGACTCAATTTTAAATACAGGTCACTGTCCAAAATGCTGGGCAGAGGGACTAATCACACCTATCTTCAAAACTGATGATCCTTTAGAGCCCACTAATTTTCGTGGCATAGCAATAACAAGTTGCCTATCGAAGCTGTTTAACCATATACTAAATAAGCGTTTGGTAAACTACCTAGAGAATAAAAACATCATGCACGAGGAACAAATTAACTACCTAGAGAATAAAAACATCATGCACGAGGAACAAATTAACTACCTAGAGAATAAAAACATCATGCACGAGGAACAAATTAACTACCTAGAGAATAAAAACATCATGCACGAGGAACAAATTAACTACCTAGAGAATAAAAACATCATGCACGAGGAACAAATTAACTACCTAGAGAATAAAAACATCATGCACGAGGAACAAATTAACTACCTAGAGAATAAAAACATCATGCACGAGGAACAAATTAACTACCTAGAGAATAAAAACATCATGCACGAGGAACAAATTAACTACCTAGAGAATAAAAACATCATGCACGAGGAACAAATTAACTACCTAGAGAATAAAAACATCATGCACGAGGAACAAATTAACTACCTAGAGAATAAAAACATCATGCACGAGGAACAAATTAACTACCTAGAGAATAAAAACATCATGCACGAGGAACAAATTAACTACCTAGAGAATAAAAACATCATGAACGAGGAACAAATTGGTTTCAAAGCAGGATGTCGCACATCTGACCAAATTGAAGACAATTATTGACAAATACCTTAATAAGTCACAATATGTATATTCTTGTTTTATTGATCTGCGTAAAGCATTCGATTAAATACTTCAAGCTTTGAACGGCTGGTATTGACTGTAAGTTCAGCTCTAGCATTGAGTCAGTGTACTCTAAGATAAATCTTAGTGTCCTTTTAACGGGGAATGCCATTACGGAAAGTTTCCCATCCAGCGTTGGTGTGTTCCGGGGATGTTGTTTGAGTCCAAGTTTATTTTCACTCTATATGAATAATATTGTTGACTGTTTTGATTATTCTTGCAGCCCAGCTTCATTGGGCGGGAAACATATCAACTATTTATTATATGCAGAAGACCTTATCCTGTTGTCAGAAACTTCAAGTGGACTGCAAAGTTGCTTAGATAAATATTGCTCATATTTTCAGGAATGGTGTCTAGATATTAATTATTCTAAATCAAAAACAATGAATTTTAATAAGAAAGCTGTTTAATTAAAAGCCAGTTCACTATGAAAACCCATATTATTGAATCTGTTAGGAATTACCGATATCTTGGAATATTATTCTGCCTGAATGGCAATTTCAACCAAGCTCTCAATGACCTTTATCAAAGAGCATCTAAATCTGTTTTTCAAAATTAAAAGTACCTTGAATTCAATGACATGCCTTTCAATCCGAGAAAATTTATGCTGTATTCGATCAAACAGATTATATTGTACTCATCTGAGATTACTGGAATGCTTTCAATTAAGAGTCTTAAGAAGGACTTGAGTATAATGTTTGAAAACAACCCCATTGAGAAATTAAATAGAAGCATGTGTAGATATATATTGGGGGTTCACAAATACTCAACATTACTTGCAAATTATGGTGATATTGGCAGATATCCACTTTACACAGATATAATATTGAATATGGTAAAATATTGGAAAAGACTGCATGATGGTTCCCTCAAAGACCATCTGCTGAGAGAAGCCCTCACTGAAAATGTTAACATGGTAGGTTGTAACCAAAACTGTTGGCTCCAATATATCTATAATTTCCTTAAAAAGTTTGGATTTGAACACCTTATCCAGATACCCGATTATATTACACCGCAAGTCATGCGCTCTATTCAGGTCACTCTGAAGAAAAAGTTCACTTATAAATGGAAATTGGATTTGGAGAACAGTTCAAAATTAAGAACATATAGGCTATTCAAAAATGATTTCAAATATGAGGAGTATCTTGATCAGATAAAGGCTATTAATGACAGAAAATGTTTGTCTAGATTTCGTATCAGTGCGCATAGATTACAAATAGAAATAGGCAGATACTCATCGAAAGAGAATGATGTCAAGGACCGAGTTTGCACAAATTGCAATGTTGGAGTAACTGAGGATGAAGCCCACTTCCTATTACAATGTTCCAAACATGATATGGTACGTAATAACTTAATTGTCATACTTATTTCACAACGTATCCAAACTGAAGCTTACTACACACAACTCATTTGGTTAATGAACAAAACAAAGCCCAAATATATATAAAAATAAGATAGCCAGGTTTTGTTCTCTTTGCTTTTAGCAGGGCTCTCTCAAGCATGATGGTCTTCTTACGCCCATGTGAGTAACCCAAGTAGTGCCTCTTCTACTGCTCACATTCACTGCATATAAACCTCTCATTTATATTTACACCAATCATACAACTTAAGGCTCAGCACTACTATTCCGTTGTATAATAGGATTTAATTATTTCCATACAAGTTAATACTTAAAGATGCGGTCAGGGTTTCAGACCAAATTTTACAAACCTGTTTTACTTTTCATCTAAATTCTTCTTATGTCATAAATTAAATGGGTGGAATATGATGTGCCATTTTGGTATTTATATTTTAAACTTATATTTAATTGTTGTTGTAACTGGAACTCTGAAACCATGATTACATCTTTAATAGATTACACAGTATATTATAAATCTGATATTAACTTCAAGTACCTAGCTCCATGTAAGGGTAATACCATAATATAACCCTAGTGTAAAACTAACTTTATTCAATGATGTAATTAACTAATTTTATGGAATCTACTCATTTAGAATTTCATACTGTACTAGCGTAATCAGCACATAGCCATTGGAAATACATAATGAGGCATTATTAGAGTTACTCCATATTATACAGAAAACTGGTGCTCGTTATTATTATAGTTAGATAATTTATTGTTATAATTTCTTCTCTTCTTCTACTATTTACAAATTTTGATGTTCGACATGGAGCTTTCGTTATCGAATAAAAATCTTGAATCTTGAATCTAAGAGTAGTATTTAACATGTGCGTCTATACACGATGAGAATATAATTAGATTATCAACGAAATTATATTATAAGTCCAAATTGAAAATGGAAATCATTTTATGCTTTCTGCCCGTCGCAACTTAAGACATTGAACAGAGTATACGGCATATATATCAATAGCATGACATTATGCATTGTTTATATCATGTCTATACACGCATAGGTGGACTTAGCGTGTAAATATGTATGTATATAAAACCAACTAATTCATTAAGTTATTAATATATATTATGTTTACTAATGTTTACTAATGTACTTTTGTTCTGTGATAAACAGCAAAGACATAATAAAACATTACAAAAAAAAAAGAAGCAATGAACTACTGCTGATTATAATTATGAACAGCTAATAGTATAGTCGCATAATGAACTATGACAGATACGAATTACGAATAGCTAATAGTTATCGCAAAATTAACTACTACTGTTGTTTGTAACTGCATGTGGACGTTTAGTCTGCGAGACTACACAGGTGTTCTGTTTGTGTTGTATCCATTTGTTAAAAAGTTTATGTGCTTTTCATGTCAATTCTCTTTTGTCAAACAATGTATGTATATATATATATATGTAACCTGTAATTATGTTATTACTGCTCTCCGAAATTGGAGGAAATAAAGGTATATATATATATATATATATATATATATATATATATATATAAATAACGAACTACTACAGAAAATAATTACCAATAGCTTATAGTAGACACACAATAAACTACTATTGATAAATATATATACCGTTATTGTCCTCCAATTTCTGAAGAGTGATACATATACAAATTAACGTATATACAACATGTTACAAATATATAGTCAAAATGAAAGACCAAAAGTAATTTGGGAGAAGACAAAACATACACATATATGAAACACGTCCTAATAAATAGCATACACACACTCTTCCAAAAAATGACATTCAAGACACGCGCGTAATTTTAAAAACAAAATGCAGACAGGCACATACGAACGCACAAGCTCGCGGACACTCACACACTTACCCCCCTCCCCCCAAGCTGACGTTCAGTATGTACGGATACAAATACGACGAGATAAACTATAAGCACATCTAATTTGAACAAGCATGCATGTGTTGCGCCTATACATTATTGCACTGCTGGCAAGGAAGATAATAAATCATCAAGTTGGGGATCCGAGGTCAGGAATACATATTTATCACAGTGTAATTAACATCAGTGGATGTAAGGTTGTTTCAGCTACCCAATTTAGTTTCTGAAGAGGGGCGATAACTCTACATGTTGTTGTGAGAAAATAGTGCCGTTCATACCTCTTGCCACTCGCAGTAAGGTGATATGATTACGTTTGTTGTGACTAGATTGTATTTATTTGTGTTGTTATCAGGTCATAGTCAGTGGTAGTTTCGATGATTTCATGAAAAGCTCGAGTTCTCGTGTTTGTCTTCTTGAATAAGCAATCGTAACTATACGGGCATGGCAAAAGGACAATGATTGAGAGTACACAAATGTTAGTGACGTCGTACCATATTCGTAATTCTTATATGTCTCCGATTGCTACTCGGGGTTGGATATGGCGTCTAGATTTTTGCTCACGTGGCCAAAATACAAAACGTGTTAAAGGGATATAAGGTACTCCAGTGGGGTAAATGTGAAAAATAAAAAAGGTTTGTAAAACCATCATCACTAAGAACATGGAATAATAAATAGAATTTATTCTTATCATTATTGTTTGATAACTCTCCAGTGACGAGATTCCACATGTTTAAAGCATTGGTATGTAAACATTACTGTAACAGTGGAATCAACGATAAAGGTCCAATTAGGCCAAGAAGATACAACGGTTTAATCAAAACTTGACGGTATATATAAACTTGACGGTATATATAAACTTGACGGTATATATAAACTATATAATTGAAAAGGTTACATCATTAAAAAATATTCTCAAATCATATTCAGACTGAAATACTTGACAACTGTCACACTGAATACCGGATGTAAATTATAGGAACTTATCATGAACAAATTAAATTTACTTTTGTTCTGAAATTTCCAACTAATTATCTGTAAAATGTTCAACCGTTGAAAAATGTTTGCCAAACCGGCCCTATATCGCCATATATAGCTAATGTGCAATGATGCTGGTGGGTCCTGCTGAATTGCTATGATGCTGGTGGGTCCCGCTGTATTGGTATGATGCTGGTGGGTCCTGCTGAATTGCTATGATGCTGGTGGGTCCTGCTGAATTGCTATGATGCTGGTGGGTCCTGCTGAATTGACTATGATGTTGGTGGGTCCCGCTGTATTGCTATGATGTTGTTAGGACGAACCGGTGCTGTTAAGAACCGTTATTTTTTTTTTTAAGTTGTCATTTTCGCGGTGTTTGGACAATCTGAATATATTCTGAAAAAAGCCATTATATATATCAAATATTCAAAAAACTTATATATTGCGAAATATGTTAATACTGGATGTACTACTTGTTGATAATCAAGGTGGCTATTAACGTTGTTTTTGCAAACATCGGCGCAGCCATTATTCATTTTTTTTTCTCGCAAAATATATATGTTCTTGAATGTTTCATACAGACACTAGCTTTTTTTCAAATCGCTCTGGTTAGCCAACTATACCGCGAAAATTACAACTTTATAAATAAATAACGGTACTTTCTCGTAACGGCATCAGTTTGCCCTACCAGGAGCATAGAAATTCAGCAGGACCCACCAACATCATAGCAATTCAGCAGGACCAACAGCATCATAACAATTTAACATGACAACTTGCCAGGGATGGATAAGGATTTTGATGATTACTGACTTACCTCGGTTAGACCACTCCGGCTCATCTGTCAAACCTCGGAGATGGAGTAAGTTATATATCGTCATACAGGGTAGATGCAGTGGGTTATACATCGAAATCTAACACATAAAAGTGACTAATGACGATGTCAACAAGTTGGTAGAAATGTAGTTTGACGACATAAACTGTTGTTTACCTGCATATAAAACTCACGTATTTTATGATGGATATGGGTGTCTTGAATTTATAGTGCACACCCGCTACAGGCATTAACATTGTATCGTATGCGTCAACTTCAATTGTTATCACTGGGCAATACGATATTTCTTTGTCACAATACGGCTCATCTGGTTTAAACATATTCAATTACCATATGAACATGATATATACCGTCTCATTTGATCAATTCGTAGGGAAGTACGTGTATATTCGGGGACATCGCTAGAGGTTTTCAGTAACAACTTGGAATTTCCAACTGCACCCTCTTGAACAAGTCCGAAAAATTTCATTTGCACCCCTTTTTGTGAAAAGTTTTCAACTGCATGGTACATCCAAGTTTCCAACTGTTGGATATTTCCAACCTGATACCCCCCCCCCTATTGTTCGAAATTTTCAATCGGATGGCCATTTCGACTGTTGGTTTAAAACAAACAAATTTCCCACTAAATACTGATTGGAAAATAAAACCGTTTAACCCACCCCCAATCAAGCCCACTGTGTTTTGTGGAAAACTTGACAGTCCCCGAACCAATTCGTACGTGCCTCTGTGTTATATGGTTGGAGGCCCCACCTTTGGTTAATTTGTATAAGACTTGGAGATTTCATGCCCTACACAACACTAAGTCTTGTTGATATAGTTCTAATAGTTACATTTTCCACCAACCAGTAGTATATACATGCAGTGTACAATTGATTTTTCATTGACCAAAAATCGCATATTTTACGAACAAAATGTTTGGACCCTAATGGCCACCAATTTTATTTGTTTTAATTTTAATTCTCCACCCCTCCCAGTGTTTCGTGAGAGTGCATCCACTGTGAGTGTGTTTTATGTTATGACGAGAGCTTGCTGATTTTTTGCAAAAACCCTGTACCAATGCGTTTTCTTATATATGCGAGTCGACCATACCAAAAATATGAACACAATCGGACAAAAACTAATTGAGTTATGGCATCGGATAGAACATGACCATGTATGGATGGAAAGTGTTAATCATGTCTAAACCGATCAACCGGTCGATACCAGGGTGTGTCATAAACATGCACATAAAATTTTAACACGATCCGATACAAAATAATTGAGTAATCGTGTCGGATAGCAAGTGTCTACGGACAGACCTACGGACGGACGGACGGCTAGACAGACAGACGGACCGACGAAGGATGGTTGATCCGGATGTCGGCATTATGTGTACCATACATGGTATGGGTACACATAAAAATCGATAAAAAATGAAAAAAAATTGTTAGGCATTCTCTTATATATTCGAGGCGACCTATGGTCGACTCGCATATATAAGAGAATGCATTGGCACAAGGTCTTTAATGCTGCACCAGCTCCCGTCATGAAAGTAAAACACTTAAATCAATAAATGGGACGTGAAAAGCAACACCGGCTTATATAAGGCGTGTGGTGACGTTCACGTAACTATGCGTTGTTTGCCCGAGAAAAAGAAATAGTCCCAGATAAATATGACTCGTGACATATTAACTGTCCTAAATTGACTGAAATAACCTTTCAAACTATAACAATATGGACACGGATTGTGTGGTTCTTCTTCATTCCTCGTCCGTATCGTACGGAATATAAACAAAGTCAAAGATCACGTTTGCGCAACAAAATTACATTTGGGTACACCTGACACTATTTCCTGTTATACAATGATCGTTGCATATCATTATTATAGAATGGGGTTAATGAATGGAATAAGGATCGGGTCATGTGATAAATATGGTCAGCATATATATTCTACAAGGTATAGGTTCGTAATAAGGAACACTGCTTAAAACACGATATCTGTCATATTAATTTCCCACATACATCAATATCGTCGGGTACTTGTTTTAAAAGGTATACAACAAAACGTTATTTATAAGGTAAAAATGATTGCAATTGTGGTGCTATTACAAATGTCATAAGCCGCAGCCTAAGCCATATAAGTTTGATATCCGCATCATAACATGCATTTAGCTCATGATGCTTCTGTTATCTTCTCTAATATATATTTTGGGACTTCTGTCTGTCTGTATGTCTGTTTGTTAGCAATGGTCGGGAAAACTGCTTGACGGATTTCGACGAAATTTGATACCTATGGGTGCTTTTGTCCGGGGAGTGTTTTGGACGGGTCAAATCATCACCCCGACCTGGCCAAGACCTTCAAAATGGTCAATTCAAGGTCAAATCGCGCCTTTCGACGGGATTTCGACGAAATTTGATACCTAGAGATACTTATGTCCGGGAAGTGTTTTGGACGGGTCAAATCGTGACCCCCGACCTGACCTTAACCTTCAAAATGGTCAATTCAAGGTCAAATCGCGCCTTTCGACGGATTTCGATGTTAGATCCACGGAGGTTTTCAATCCCGGACGAAGTCGGGTCACACTGCTAGTCTATTATATATTTCTGGAACTTCTGTATGTATGTACTAGTATGTGTGTTATAGACTCGAAAACTGCTGACCGATCCGACTCAAATTTGTAATGTAGGCCTACTTTGATCCCGGGAACAATATGGGCGGGTCCAATTTCACTGCGATCGTGTCTTTGACCTTGACATCCTTCATATACGCTCATATAGGCATGTTTCCAGACGCTGTATATTCTGCCCAGGATGAGGCGATCACAAAGAAATCCCTAATATATATTGGCTGGTATACATATATAGATATATTGGCTGGTATACATATATAGATATATTGGCTGGTATACATATATAGATATATTGGCTGGTATACATATATAGATATATTGGCTGGTATACATATATAGATATATTGGCTTGTATACATATTTAGATATATTGGCTGGTATACATATATAGATATATTGGCTGGTATACATATATAGATATATTGGCTGGTATACATATATAGATATATTGGCTGGTATACATATATAGATATATTGGCTGGTATACATATATAGATATATTGGCTGGTATACATATATAGATATATTGGCTGGTATGATGCGCATATAGTAAAATAGATTATTCGGTGGTTCTGATCGTGGGCACGTGTGTGGTGTGTCCCCATTGGCATGGTGGCTACGTGGATGTTTGGAGTGCCCCCCCCCCCCCCCCCCCCCCCCAAAGGCTGAATTTGTCATTGTCGCGTGGTATCGTGCAAAAAGACACATATATGTAAATTATGAAGACAACCAGTTTCTCTCAAAAGTGCAATAAGACACCATGCATCTCGAAATCTCCCAAAGATTTTTTATTCTTCGTCTGCTAATTATTATACTACTACATTGCATTTGTTTTTGATTGTGGGGGGATTTTGAATGGGAATTCCGTTCATTTTGAGTTTGATTGTCACCGAAGTTCCATATCGTTGAATCCACTTTGAAATGTGACAGGCAAGATATGAGACTGTTTGGACATTTGGGATATCATGGGTGTCTATTTGCATGAAACCATGCGAGAACGACCAAAGACTTTGGCTAAACGTTTCAACAGTTGTAAATGTCATGGCTGACACGGGGGAGGGGTATTAAAAAAATTGCAGGAAGGTATGCCGGGGTGGGTGGGTGGATTTCCCCGAGGGGCAAAAACGCGTGTCTTACAACCTCGTGCAATTTTTTTTACTAAAGACCTTTTGTGCCCATATTTGACATTTGTAACAGTTTAAAACATATTATAAGAATTTATAACTGCAAAAACACCATATTTATGTAAATGGGACCTCATATGGGCCTCAGCGGAGATGACATTAAGCTATGGCATGTTGCATATGGGACAGTGGGATGAAAAAAATCCTTCCCGACACCCTTAGGAAAGAAGCTTCGAGAAATGTAAAACTGAAATAAATAAACTTGTCCTGATGTAACTAAAGCCTAGATCATTGTGTGCATGGAAAAAGAGCAAGCAACTGTCCCAAACATTAATGTGACTATCAATGACTAGATAATAACTGTCATCAGTGCATCAAGCCAATCAGTTAATTATTTGCATGCCAACTTTGATGATCTCTTACACGACCTAAAGTATCCAAGTCTGGCATAGTGCCATGGCTGCTTATCATCTATATATATATATAAACGAGTTAGTACAGCGGCCAAACGCCAAAAGTGGTCGGGTACCCCTACCCACGGTAGAACAAGTTAAAACCAACTTTTGTTTAAGGAGAAATATATACTGTAGACGAAAATAATAGTGAAAAATAACGGAATTGGTGGTGGCTATTCTCAAATCGACGATGAACGATACCCACCAGTGACTTTTCCCAGAAATTAACGATTTTGGTAAAGTGAGCCCTGCGGCTATGTCCTAAGTTATTAGCCCACATTGTAGGCGTTAAAATGACTACAGCATACCATATCTGTACCTGATATGCAAGAAGTGTTGGTTGATTTTTATTTTCGTGCCATTTGGAGCCGAAACATTTTATTTTTTTTGAAAAATCGCTCTTTTTCAAATGTTTTTTATGTTTCGAATATTATCATTCAAACGGATATTGCAATAATATTGAAATATTTAGTCCATATGGTGCAGTAGTTATCTGTCAAGCATATGCAGAAAGAAGTTAACAACAATTTTGAACGGTTTGCGAGATATCAGATTTGAGCTACCCCTCCCCCAAACACGTTTTTGGTCGAATAAAATACATTTTTTTGATAATGACATTACAAACATTTTCGAATTGATCTGAATGGGACCCAATATGAATCTTGTACTGAAAGTGTTGTCCAGAGATGCCGTTTAATCGATTACAGATGTGTTCAGGCTTTCAGACCCCAGTTACAACAACAACAATTATTTTATTGATAACAGTTAATTTTGCATGCATTAACATCGATGTTAAGTACTAAAACCTTTGTTATAAACAATAAGTGACCAACTATATAATTCATATGTCTGAGTAGTTATCTGTACATCACAAGTAGGAAGAATTTGACAGAAATTGTCGACGGTTTTCAAGATATTGGAATTAGGTACCGCTCCCCCGGACGCGATTTGGTAGAAAAACTACATATTTACGATAACAAGACAGACATTTCTAAATTATTCTAATGAGCATCTAATCATTATTCGTGTGATGAAAACCTGATCCGTAGACACCGCGAGCCTGGTTTTAGATGACCTCAGGTTTCCAATTAAATCCCCAGTTACAACAACAACACAATATTTTATTTATGACATGTAATTTTATATTAACACATATCGACTATGAGCAACTGAAGTATTTGTTCTAAACGACACATAATATAGACTAACATAATCATACAGAACAAAATCATTATTGCTCCCCCGCCCTATTAGACGTCCTGAACACACCACGAACTGAACAAAATATGATCTCAGTATTAAGAATCATGTAATTATAAAGGACAATTACATAAGGAATTATACAATGTTTAAGGATGGGTTTGTTCCCGAAACAGTGTGGCACTTTGCTTGGCAAATATGAAGGGCGAATTTGCTATATTTTTCGAGAACACTCTACCCAATTTAAAGACTTCAACGCAATACGAAATTAAGCTATATGATCTCTAATTCTCTATATTAACCGAGAGTGTGACGGGAATGTAGTTCTATCAGAGAATACATAATTTGTATGGATGGGTTGTGCATGTGTCGCTTTACACAAAGTGGCTGATAAATAAGAAAGACGAATTTGCTGTTTTATGCCCCCCTACACAATTGAAGTGTTAAAGTTGAACAACTCACGAACTGAAATGATTGCTGTAAATATTAACTGAGGATGTGGGCAAAAATAGTAATATCGGGGTGCATACATGGTGTTGATGGATGGGTTGGTTGATCCCGAAAGCCTTTAGTACTTTACACAAATCGATGGAAAACTCCAAAGGCGAATATTTTTTGTGTGGGACCCCTTTATATGCCCATTTAAACTCTTGAACACACCATGCGCCGAATATTCATGCTTTTATTATCAAATCACAGTGTGAACGAAAGGTAGTGATATCATGGAATATACATGTTATATGGGTAGTTTGGTTCCCAAAATCCTAGGGTATACTTTACAAAAGGCGGCTGGCAAAAACCAAAGCTGAATATTTTCTTTGCGCACCCTACCCCATTTAAAGTCTTAAACACACTGATGGATGGACATGTTCTCAATATTAACTGGGTTGTGGACAAATGGTATGTAATTAAGGAAATATACCTCTTCGTTGCACGATGGGTGGGTTGGCTGGCTTCCCAATGTCTGTGGCACTTTACAAAAAGTGGCTAGCAAAGAGAAGGCGAAATCTCACTGTTTTGGGTACCCATAACCCTTCTAAACTCTTTAGCACACACTGAACCGAATCTATATGGTCTCATGTATTATTTACTATTTGTATGGTGGTTTTGTTCTCGAAATCCTGGAACACTTTACAAAAGGCGGCTGGCAAATACGAAATGTAATGTGTTAGGCCACACTACCCCATTTGCAGTCTTGGGACACACAATGAACCGAAATGATGTGCTCCCATTATTAACTGCGTGTGTAGAGAAATGGACGCTATATAAAGAGTATAGTATACCAGGGTCTTGAATGTCTGGGTCATCTTACAAAAGTTGTTGATGAAAGAGAAAGGCGAATACTCACTGTTTTGGGGGGACCCCATTAACCCATTTAATATCTTGATCAGAGCATGAACTGAAGTTATATTCTCTCATACTTAGCTGAGTGTGTGATCGAAAGATATTGCTGTCATGGAATTATTAATTGATATATGGGTGATTTGGTTCCCTCGAAATCCTGGAACACTTTACAAAAAGCGGCTGGCAAACAAGAAGGCGAATTTCTATGTCTTGAGGACCCCACTATCCAACTTGAAGTCTTAACAGAATGATATGCTCTCAATGTTAACTGAAGTTGTGGACAAATGGGATTATTATCTGGCAATACGAATCTGTTATGGATGAGATGGTTCCCCATAGTCTATGGCACTTTACAACAAATGGTCAGCAAATGAAAGGGCTAAATTTTACTCTCAGGGGACTCCATCCCTATTTGAAGTCTTGAACACAACACTAGCTCAAGGCATAAGCTATCCATATTACCCGAGATTGTGGCCGAATGGCAATGGTCTCGCGAGCCCGACGTTCGCGAGAACACCGTGGCACCTTACACAAAGCAGATGGCAAACGATGAAGGCGAATTTTAAGGGACCCCTAGCTCATGTAAACCATTGAACCTACCACGAACTGAATGGATGTGCCCTCATGGTCAAACGACGATATGGACAAATGGCTATTCCATAAAGAAATACACAATTGTTATAGATGGGTTAATACCCGACAGTCAGGGACACTTTACAAAAAGCGACTGAAAAATAAATAATGCGATTTTTCAATGTTTGTATTACCCCCTTCCCAATTTGAAGACTAGAACACACCACTGATTTGAACGATATCTTCATTGACTGCGTGTATGGACAATGGCGAGTTAATTGTACAAGGACGTAAACAATGTAAATAGATGGATTTGGGTTCTGAAAGAATGAGCACTTAACGAAAAGTGACTGGAAAATAAGAAAGGCAAAATTTTGAGGACCCCTACTTTATTTGAAGTCTTTGAAGATACCACATGGTGAAATGATATGACCCCAATATTAATTGAGGGCTTGACCAAAGGTTAGTTTTTATCAGAATATACATATGTGTTGGTTCCCGAAAGTCTGCATCATGTGGCACTCCACAACCATCGGCTGGCAAATGTTCACTGTTGTATGTACCCCTACCCCATTTGAGGCCTTGAACACATCATGTACTGAAGGGATTATGAATTCAATATCAACATATATTGTGGCCGAAACTATGCGATATATAAGTATGTGGTAATTCTATCCGGAGTAAAACAATTTATCTGGGAGGGAGATTGTATAGGGAAAATTAGGATGTAGTCCAGTTGGAACTGATTGGATACAATGATATACACATAGTTTCATTGATACGCCGGTCGTCGTGAGATTGGAGGTGGTAAATTTCGCAGGGTTTCAATGCTTTTCACGAAGTTTTAACAAATGACAGCATTATGGAAATCGCTTTGTTTTCGAGATAAATGTCTGAACCCCGTCAACTATTTTAATATTTTCGCGCTGACTGAGTTGCTGTACATAAAAAGAGTTTTTCTGATAAAATTACATTCAGTATGGCGCATAGAAGTTCGGTCTTAGGACCACTGTATTCCAAAAAGTAATGATATGCTTTTTCTATTTTCCACAATGACAGAGAGGGGACGTTTTAATGTGATTACTCAATTGGCCATAGTTCAAACTACTGCATTTCAATCTTAAACGCGAATGGAGTACTTGTGCATCTATACGTCGGACATGCTGGGTTCTCCAGCTGTCCAATTATTGTAATCTCTGTATACCATTATTGGTTTTTTGAGAATAAACTATTGATTGGTTGATTGATATGCGACACTTATTGTATGTAATAGCAAATAAAATGCGTTGTTGTTGTAATTTGGGGTCTGAAAGCCCGAACACGTCTTTAATCACTTAAGAAATATCCCCGGGCTCAATTTTCAGCAAAAGAATTATGTTGGGTCCCAGTATGATCAATTGGGAAATTTGGTAAAGTTCTGAACAAAAATATGTAATTTTTCGACCAAAAACGTGTTTGGGGGAGGTGTAGCTAAAATCCATTATTTCGCAAATTGTTCTAAATTTCTGTTAACTTCTCTCTGCGCATGCTTGGCAGATAAATGCATCACCATAAGAATTAAATATTTGGGCATTATAACAATATCCATTTGAATGATAATGTTCGAAAAATAATATTTTTGTGAAAAAGTGCGATTTTTCAGCAAAAAATAAATATTTTGGCTCCAAATGGCAGGAAAATCTGAATTAACCAACACTTTTTTTCATATCAGGTAGAAGTATGGTATGATGTAGTAATGCTAACCCCAACAATATGGGCAAATAGGCTAGGACATAGCCACAGGGCTCGCTTTACCAAAATCGTTAATTTCTGGAAAAAGTCACTGGAGGGTATCGCCCATCGTCGATTTGACAATAGCCACCACCTATTCCGTTATTTTTCAATTTCTGTCAAATTCTTTCTACTTGTGTTGTCCAGATAACTACTGAGCCATATGTTATATAGTTGGGCACGTTGTTTATAACAAAGGTTTTAGTACTTAACATCGATGTTAATGCATGCAAAATTAACTGTTATCAATAAAATAATTGTTGTTGTTGTAACTGGGGGTCTGAAAGCCTGAACACATCTGTAATCGATTAAACGGCATCTCTGGACAACACTTTCAGTACAAGATTCATATTGGGTCCCATTCAGATCAATTCAAAAATGTTTGTAATGACATTATCAAAAATATGTATTTTTTTCGACCAAAAACGTGTTTGGGGGAGGGGTAGCTAAAATCCAATATCTCGCAAACCGTTCAAAATTGTTGTTAACTTCTTCCTTCATATGCTTGATAGATAACTACTACACCATATGACCTAAATATTTCAATATTATTGCAATATACGTTTGAATGATAATGTTCGAAAGATATAATTGTTTTGAAAAAGAGTGATTTTTCAATAAAAAATAAATGTTTCGGCTCTAAATGGCACGAAAATCCAAATTAACCAACACTTCTTGCATATCAGGTACAACTATGGTATGATGTAGTCATTTTAACACCAACAATGTGGGCAAATAACTTAGGACATAGCCGCAGGGCTCACTTTACCAAAATCGTTAATTTCTGGGAAAAGACATTGGTGGGTATCGTTCATCGTCAATTTGAGAATAGCCACCACCAATTCCGTTATTTTTCACTATCATTTTCGTAAAGAGTATATATTTCTCCTTTAAATAAAGTTAGTTTTAACTTGTTCTACCGTGGGTAGGGGTATCTCGAAAACTGAACATGGAGTGTAAGGGGGGGTGTTGTTGGAATATTTTAACGTGGTCAACCCATCTCTGGCCGCATCCCTGTGTTCCTCCTTTGTGCCAGAGGCTGACAGCTTACTCCATTTATATACAGTTGATGATGTTAATGGAAAGATGCTTTGCAATAGGGAACTGTTTGCTAAAGTGCTATTCAAATGTTCTGTTTGTCATTAAAAGCCAACTTGGTATGACATGTGTAGTTTATAGGATGGTCATTTACCACTGGGGATGCTTCACAAACTCACCAGTTTACAAACATGTTGTGTCGACCAAGCCTGAGTTCAGACGACACATTGCATAATCGAGGTTCCCAATGGGTGTACATCACAATATTCACCATTTGGGAACTTCAATCTGAGTATGTCTCCCTTTGCAGATGAGGCAATGCAGAATGAGGTCCCCGAGGGTGATTTGGTGATGCTAGCCCACTATGGACATACTAAACTCAGAAGACTTGATGCTCAGTGGGCCCGAACAAGTAAATCTGCCTAAATTCAATTTTTCCAAATGTATTTTTCGATATGCAAACTTTATAACTTTAAAATTAGCATGCCTTCCTCATGATTGAGACCGTTTTTTTAACTCTCGGTAGAGATCTTGTACACAGAGAGCAAACATATTTCTAACCGTTAAATAGGGCTGGGCGATATTTCAATATATTGACTATAGTCGGTTTGGAAAAGAAAAACCTTATTGAAACTTTGTGTAAAATAAAAATTCAATATATCGCAACCACAATTTTATCACCCCAAAAGACGGTTTCAAGATACAATCCAATACTGAGTTGAATACTTTAGCGTGGTGGAAGATGAATGCAAAACAATTCCCAAATCTAGCGAAGATTTCCTGCAAGTAGTTATAAATTCCTGCGACAAGTTGCGCTTCTGAGTGGGTCTTCAGGACTGCGGGACATATTATTTCTCAGAAAAGAACATGTCTCAATCCATATTGAGTTGACGTGTTAGTGTTCCTTGCCAAGAATTTGGAGAAATAAACTCACGAACTGCAATATTGTATTAGGCCAAAACAAAATTGAATGCGTGTTTCCCGTAACGAGCCCAAAAAAAATAGGGGCGGGCGGGAGGCTTTTCATTTTATTTTATTTTTTCATTTTATTTTGTTATGGTCTCGTGTGGGCCATGCCTAACCACCATCAAACACCATACAATGACCCAGAGCAACCAACAAATTGGTGATAAAACTGATATATTGAGGGGAAACATATAAAACAGATTTCAATTATCTTTAAAAAATTAAAATGCGGGTTTTTTTGCCACAGCAGTCATGAATTATGCACATGGGAATCGACCTGACTTAATGTTGTTGCGTATTCCAGAAGGCCGGAACTTTATAGAATTCTGAGAATAGTTTAAATCATGTCATGCCTGGCGATAATGTATACAATTCTACATCCCTTATAACAAAAACCCGGAGTGTTATATCACAGGAGCTTGGAATTTGGTCAAAACCCCTCTTTTATTGGCGGAACCACCACCCGGGACCATAGGTCACGGAAGGAACGAAACAAAAAATTGTTGCCACCCATTTTGAACCAACTGTATTCCTACAAAAAATATCTTTTCACTAAAAACTGTTGGTACCTCTTACACCTTAGATGCCAATCTACAACATTCCATAGGTATATTTGTCCAGTTCTTCGAAAACCTCACTTTATTTCGGTAATGTATTGTAAATTCACCAACGAACACAAATTTGCAACATCTCCATCACTTGTTTTAGAATCGAAGTAGCGGAACTAGTACCGAAATATGCGGAAACTTTAAAACTATGAACCTGAGACGGATAGCATAAAAGTACCGTTTATAATTTCGAACATAGGTGCTGATTACATGTTTATTACATGACCGTACCGATGCACTGATCATCATGAACTTTTTGATGGATGATGATGGGAACAAATCATTTTGGGCTCATTTGCATAAAAACATGGCCGCTGGCAGCCATCTTGGATTTCAAAATTGCATCCTTTAGCATGGGCTAGAAGAAGCAGTGTTTATCTGATCATCATTAAATTTGTCATGGCGGTTTACATTGACATGTAGATGGGAACGAGTTATTTTAGTGTGAATCCTCCAAGAAACATGGCCGCCATCGGCCATCTTCGATTTCAGTGATAATACTAGATAAATTTGAATCAATAACACAGCCTAGAGCCTGTGTCGATGCACCTATCATCACGAAATTTTTCATCGATCATGACATTGATATATAGACGACACCGAGTCATTTTGGGCTTGTTTGCATGAAAAACATGGCCGCCAACAGCCATCTTGGATTTCCAAAATTGCATCATTTAGCACGGGCAAGAGGTCGCAGTGTTAAATTTGTCACGGAGGTTGACATTGACATGTAGATGGGAACGAGTCATTTTGGTGTGAATTATCAAAGAAACATGGCCGCCGTCGGATTTCAGCGACAACACTGCATATATAATTAAATCAATAGCACTGCCTAGAGCCTAGGCCTATGTCGATGCACCGATCATCGTGAAATTGTTCATGGGTCATGACATTGGTATCAAAATGAGAACGAATCATTGCTAGAGACTGTAACATTGGTGCGATCGTCGTGAAATTAGTCATAGAAACATGGCCGCCGTCGGATTTCAGCCACTCGTTTCATCGACCATGAAAGTTACGCCGATGGGGTCAATGTCACAAGGCTCCGGTCACATACGTAGCCAGTGTAGCCAGCTTATTTCACCGGCGATCACATTCGTAGTCAGCTTTTCTAATTCGTGGTTTATATTGCCCGAAATATGACATCACGTTCGTGACTAAAATGTCGACGTCATGCTCCAAAACTGACTTCGTTTATCAACTTATATTGGAATATAATTCAAGCATTCCAACGACATTCATCCGAAACATCAGGTTATTAATGAACTAATATCAAAACTAAATTCAAGTTGTTGTTCATCCATCAACTCAGAAAAATTAGATTAACCTGATCGTGTTCATTGAGGCTTGTCTGAATATGAAAAGCTGGCTACAAATGTGATCGCCATAGAAAAGCTGGCTACATTTGTGATCGATTAAAAAACCTGGCTACAAATGTGATCGGATCGCGGAGCCTTGTGACAATGACCCCATCAGCGAAAGTTACATTAAGTAATGTTTTTTAATATTTTTTTGGTATTTTTGATTTTGAAAAACAATGCCGATGGTGGCTAGCTGTCATGAATTTAAAAATTGAATTTCCAATTCACGAGCACAGGCTATATAATCATATGCATAAAGCCATTCTTTGAGAGCTTTGCAGAGTGCTGATTCGTTACGACACACGAGTCACGAGTGATGTATACTATTTACAGATCCTGGTACCGGTACAATTGACAATACTTATAGTTGCTTATTAAATAAAATTTATGTTAGCGAGTTTATCACTAACTCAAATTTATAAACTAGTTATTCGGTAAACCAGTTTGCATTACAACTTGCAAACGCACAAATAAAACGTATACCGTAAAGAATACGCAGGATAATTTTGTGCTCTTACATTAAAGAATCTTATTACATTTTGTTACTGTATTTGGCATATTAATGGCGAGTATTTGTACCCTACATTGACAATTTTGAATTCCGCGAAACTAAACACTCGTTCTATATCTGCATGGCCAATATCGTTACCTAACTCAAGAAAAATGTCTTCTCTCATCAACTAAGACATATATTTGTTCGTCAGAACTAGTAAAAAAAACAGCATTTTATGTGGAAATAATTCAGATATTCTGGCAACGAATCTGCACCAAAACTCACAAAGGAATCGCTTCATGCATAGGCATATATACCAGGCCTCCCCGTGAGTCTATATATCTTCTTTTTCTTCTACTTCGTGATATTCGACCAGTAATCAGTGGGTTGATTACTATTACTATTATATGATGGATATTTAGGCCTATACAACGGAGCGCGACACAAGCTCCTATGAGAGAGAGAGAGCTAGAGAGTTTTGGTCCCCTTATGACCAAGCATTGCAACCAGTAGCATTACAAAGTCAAGTAGTACATATGCCTACCGGTACATAACAAACATAAAACAAGAAGAAAAAAACAATACCACGTGGTCGTGCCATAAATAGAAATAAATTATATGTAAAATATTTGTACTAATTACCATTCAGTCAAATGAAGAATATCTTCTTGGGTAGTCGTCATTTTCATGAGATGATAACAGCAGACAAGAAAAATACAGAAATTTTCAGGAAAATGAACAAAACATCAGGATTAGATCTTCAAAAACACGCATAGTATGACGCAAACATAAACTGATTTAAGTTTTCTGGCGCCTAAGTTCGAAAACCGCACGCACTTTAAAATATTTTTGAATTTCGCGGGCTTTAAATTTAGGTTTCGATTTTATTTCGTTCCGACTTTGTTATTCCGGAAAAATGGTTTTGTGCCGTTTGTCATTCCGATTCTAAAACAGGTGATGGAGATGAGATGTTGCAAATTTGTTTTGTGTTCGTAGGTGAATTTACAATACATTACCGAAATAAAGTAAGGTTTTCGAAGAACTGGCCAAATATACCTATGGAATGTTGTAGATTGGCATCTAAGGTGTAAGAGGTACCAACAGTTTTTAGTGAAAATATATTTTTTGTAGGAATACAGTTGAGTTCAAAATGGGTGGCAACAATGTTTTGTTTCGTTCCTTCCGTGTCGTATGGTCCCGGGTGGTGGTTCCGCCAATAAAAGAGGGGTTTTGACCAAATTCCAAGCTCCTGTGGTTATATCTCTCATTTAAAATTAGATTTTACGTGGTATTTTTCAATAGTAAAATAATATTCAACAAGACAGTCAATGACTGTGGGGTCGCTCACCAGACTGCAAAGACTGATAAGACTGGGACTCTGGAGACCAAAACAGTCAGCTCTTTTCATAATCACTTTAAAAGAAGTAGATTTAAACAGGATATGTGGCTAGAGAGACTTCAAGTATGTAGCTTGGTGAAAATCCACCTTGAAATTGCCAACTGTACACTACTGATCACCCCCCTCCTCCAGCTCAACAAATCCCCTCCCGACCGGGCTCCAGACTCCCAAGTCTTAGGTTCGAATTTCACAACCGACACCTCAAACTTTCTCAATTGTTGGAAATTTCCAATCTCACAAGCGCCTTTTTCTAAAACCATTTAAACATGTTTGAAGCCCAATTATCCATGGACCCAAAACACAATACATGTATGTCAGACCAATCAGTCAGGTGGTTCCAAGGTAGATGTTTTAATGAATTTGGTATTTCGATGATTTTATTGGACACAAAAGTGTTAACTCCCCATAGCCTGCCATTTCTTGACAGGTTGACCTCATTTTAACAAATCTGAATCTCAGTCACTAAAGGATCCTCCTGATTCCTCCATACTATATGTATTAAAGCTAAATAGTCCAAACTCTCTTGAGAAGACATTTTAAGAATTACTATAGAGACATATAGTTATGTCCCTGGTCCCACCCTATTTAACCTGGTGACCCCATCTGAATAAATTTGAATCCCAGACACCAAAAAACCCTTCATACATATCATAAATATCAGTAAAATAGACCTGATGGTCCTTGTGAAGGAAGCATATTAAGAGGGAAACTGTCCTTCGCTTGGCCCCTATTTGACCAGGTGACCCCATTAAAAAAAATCTGAATTGCAGTCAAGGAAGAACATTCCATTCTATATAAGCCAACTAGTTCTTGCAAACATATTTTAAGAATTACTATGTAGTGAAATAGTTAAGTCTCTTGCTCTGCCCTTATTTGACTTTGTGACAAGAATTAACTTCCCCAGTTGAAGTTGGTGATATTCACCCATTGGGCACCTCATTTATGAATTTTATCTTCTGCAAATTAGGGGATATAGAAACTTCCTAGAAGGGAAATTTAACTAACAACAATGTAAATTTGATACTATAGATACTTCCCAGAAGATGAGGCCTAAGCAGAATGAGGTCTCCAGAGGGTGAATTTGGTGATGCTAGCCTGCTGTGCGGGATAGCATCACAAAAAGCGTGTCTGTTTCTACATTGTGCATGCCTGGCCTCAAGCAACACAATGTATTATACAATCAAGCCTTGAAATAGTGTGATAGTGTGTCTGTCATTTGCAGAATGAGGTCCCCAGAGGGTGAATTTAGTGACGCTAAATTCACCCTCTGGGGACCTCATTCTGATAAGGCCCTCAACTGCTATGGAAGATCTAGAATAAAATTGAATTTCCCCAGTTGAAGTTGGTGATGTTCACCCATTGGGCCCCTCAATTATGAATTTTATCTTCTGCAAATTAGGGGATATAGAAACTTCCTAGAAGGGAAATTTAACTAACAACAATGTAAATTTGATACTATAGATACTTCCCAGAAGATGAGGCCTAAGCAGAATGAGGTCTCCAGATGGTGAATTTGGTGATGCTAGCCCGCTGTGTGGGATAGCATCACTAAAAGCATGTCTGTTCCTACATTGTGCATGTCTGGCCTCAAGCAACACAATGTATTATACAATCAAGCCTTGAAATAGTCTGTCTGTTATTTGCAGAATGAGGTCCCCAGAGGGTGAATTTAGTGACGCTATCCTGCACAGCGGGCTAGTATAACTAAATTCACCCTCTGGGGACCTCATTCTGATAAGGCCCTCAACTGCTATGGAAGACCTAGAATAAGATTGAAGTTCCCCAGTTGAAGTTGGTGATGTTCACCCATTGAGCACCTCAATCATGAATTTTATCTTCTGCAAATTAGGGGATATATAAACTTCCTAGAAGGGAAATTTAACTAACAACAAAGTAAATTTGATACTATAGATACTTCACAGAAGATGAGGCCTAAGCATAATGAGATCTTGAGACTCTAGATACTTTCCAGAAGATGAGGCCTAAGCAGAATAAGGTTCTCAGAGGGTGTATTTGGTTATGCTAGCCTGCTGTGTGGAGCAACATAAATCACCCTCTGGGAACCTCATTCTGCTAATGCCAGACTCTCTTAATTCAAACTTGGAGAAAATGAAAATAATCTGATTTTAATGACCACTGAGTGATAATGTAAACAACAAGGGTGCTTCATTGATAACACCATTAATCTCATTTAAATTACAAATGACATGAATTACACTCTCTGGGGATGGAAAGCACAGCAGATGTTATCTACCCATCTGCCAGTTGTATAAACATGGGTCCATCAGAGCACATGGGTGGCTTGGTGTAGTAGAGAATACATATGATTAAAGCAATTTACTGAACATTTCTGTACATCTGTCTGTTCCTGATTTCTCCCAAACCCCTGATTTCAACCAAATATAGTGGAGTGACTAGAGGTACCTCCCCTCCCCTCCCAAAGATGTAGTCATAGGTTCTTCAAAATTTTAATGAGTTTTTTTTTATTTTATTTAAAAATAAAATATTTTATTTAATAAAAAAACATTATTTATTAAAAATAAAATATATATATATATATTTTTTTTTTGGTTAAATTGAGAAATAAGTTAAATTGAAAAAAAAAATTTAAAATTCAGATTTATGTCCATAGCCCCACCCACATTTGACCCAGTGACCTCATTTGAACAAATCTGAACCACAGTCACCCAAGGTACCCTCATACCAAATATGAACCCATTCGGCCTGACAACTTCAGAAAAGAAGTCGTTTTAAGAATTACTATGTGGAAAAATAGTTATGGTCCTGACATCAAAACTATTTGACTTGGTGACCTCATTTGAACAAATCTGAATGAGAGTCGCCTAGGGAACATCCACACCAAATATGAACCAATTTGGTATGATGGTTTCAGAGGAGAAGATGTTTTTAAAAAAGTTGACAGACGGACAGACAGACGGACGGACGGACGAGGAGTGATGACTATAGCTCCACCGGAGACTTTGTCTCAGGTGAGCTAATAAAACCGTATATCGCGGTGTTATTTTGGAAAAATCGCGGTTATTAAAAACGCTACCGTAATCATGACATTTCGAAATGTCTTCATTTTAGACTAGCATTCCTACAATTTCATGGTGATTGTCATTGCAAACTAACTCAGCCTTTCTCCTGGAGAATTCAATCTTCACTGTAGAAATCAAGCTATCCACATGGTGATTTCAACTTGCTTCCTATAATTAGGAAAGACGTGCTCACAGGGACTTGTCGTTAAGAAAGCAAGTTAAAATATAAATAAAAAAATTAAAATTTAATAAAAGAGCACAAATATAAAATAAAAAAATCTTTATAATTAAAAAAATTAGTGCACCATATATCAATAGCGATGCATTACTTTAAGTGGCACACACTCGTTATATAAATTTTTTTTTTAATTTAAATATTTACTCGCTTTCAGTTTCTTAATGTCAAGCCCTTGGGCCTCGTCCCAGCACCCGACTTAGCTCCCCCTCCCCGGGAACAACTCAGCCCCCTCCAGCCCCCCCCCCCCCCCCCCCCCACAGCAACATCTCAGAAATGTGTTTACAAGTTATTTGAATTTTGAAAGGACCCATGCTTACGTATTCATGTTGTGAAATGCTCAATTAGAAATACAGGTTAAACGAACATGGTTCATTCGGATCTCCAAATTTTGTATACATAATTTGGAGGGACGGATAGGATATTGATATGCCGGCTTCATCTGCTTTGAAAACATTTGCCAAAGTCATTTTCCAGCCGTTTTAAATTTTTTGCCCCAATTGCAAGTCAGACAAATGCTCTATTTTATTGCTACCATTTCAGGAATAGAATAGCACGGAAAGCTCTTTTCTGTTCCATATCATGCAAATGAGTGTTTTTTGTTTAGGAGCCAAACACCTTGTTCATAGTTGCATTTTTCATTACTTCAATGTTTCTTTTTGGGTTACAGAATGCTCATAGAAAGGTAGTTAAGATATTTATCGACCTATTTCGATACCGATAAAGATTCAAAACCGAAAAATATTATTTGTATTTGAGCGCAAACTGCCATGTGGCTTTAAAATCTATCAAATATAAAATTATTAATTAATATATGGATAGGAATCATCATTCATGATTTCCCAAAAATAATTTTGTTAAAGTAAATGCCCGCCCCACCGCGGGTCATCACGGAGCCCTTATCAAGGCTTATGATAATGAGAAATGTTCCAGTTCTATAACTTTATTTTATGTAAATATATAAATATGAAAAACAGCATGAAACGTGAACTCTTATCAATACTAAGCAACATACAGTAATGCCCTAAATAATCGACCCCTAACCACAGCAGAATTATGGGTAACTTTTCAGGATTTAGTCGGAAATATGGCTTGTTGCCATTCATCGGAAAGCTCTCAGTGAGAGATTTCCAATGAATGGCAACAAGCCATATTTCCGACTTAATCCTAAAAAGTTACCCATAATTCTGCTGTAGTTAAGGAGTTGATTATTTAGGGCAATACTGTAATCTCTCTCGATTAGGGCTGCAGCGATACACTTGTTCATGATATGATACAAATCACAATACATGATCAACAATACGATACATATCAAATGAATACCGCCTGAATTATCAGAATCAACAAGTTTATAACTGGAAGTACATGTAGAGTTCATTTCATTTTAAACTAAAATGGAGTTTAATTGTTGGTTAGATGAGACAATATACATTGTACAGTAATGCGCTAAGTAATCGATTCCTTAACCACAGCAGAATTATGGGTAACTTTTCAGGATTTAGACTAAATCCTGAAAAGTTACCCATAATTCTGCTGTGATTAAGGAGTCGATTAATTACGGCGTTACTGTAATTGCAGGTTTTGCTCTTTTTTTTTGCTTGGGCTAGTGTTAAAAATAAAAACCTGCAATTATCATGTTTACTTGTATACTATGTATATCTGACTCGTCTAGCCAACACTTAAACTCCATTTTAGTTTAAAATGAACTTGTCCAGTTATAAACTTGTTGTTTCTGATAATTTAGCTTATCGTGATGTATGTATCATATCGTTGATCATGTATCGTGATTCTTATCATATCATGACCAAGTGTATCATAGCAGCCCTAGTTGCACCCCTACTCTTGATTCACCTGCTGGATTGCATAATTGTGGTGTTCTTTCCACCAAGTAGGAACCTAGACATGTTAACCCTTTACCCAACAGAACGGCCCTGTGCCAATGCATTCTCTTATATATGCGAGTCGACCATAGGTCGCCTCGCATATATAAGAGAATGTATTGGCTTAACAAATTAAAAATTATAAAATTGTTAAAGAATGTAAGAAAAAATGGTAAAAAAAGATTTTTTTTAGGCCAATGCATTCTCTTATATATGCGAGGCGACCTATGGCTGTTGAAGCTTTATTTGGCCGGTTTTGGCCGGTTTGTTGGGTAAAGGGTTAATATGCAAATCCAATGTGTTGTACCCACATTCCATGATCCGAGATAACAGTAAAAGTGTTTGGCATATGCCAGAAAGAAGCACTGTCCCATAATCCTGAGTTAGCCATGTATTCGGAATGTTCACTTGGGCATCTGACTCATCTTGATACTGTTTACTGTAGTTTCATCATGTTCCTTGGACACCCAAGCAAATAATTTCACACAAAACAATAACAGCATGTTGCACCCACAATGGATGATCAACGTAACAAAGCATTTTGTATGTTCAAGACTTCTGTGATCTTAGATCAGTTAATAGGCATGATGGGAAACTTGAGTTTCATCTGGCACTGTTCATAGCATCCGAATGACGTCACTGTTCACATCTGAATTCTGAAATAATCAATAAAATTCATCATATGTACATGTATGTGCCCCATCCAATTTGATATAAAATTAATAACAAGAATTCACATCAGAGCTACGCGAAACTTGGTCATTGATTGAAAATGCATTAATCAGGTCAGGCACATCCTGAATTTCACTATTATAGTGGGATTCCACTATTATAGTGGTATATGACCATAACATATTCATGTTTCCTTTATTTGTGTCAGGAATAGAAGACAGCGCATAACAGTGCACAGCCAAATTTCACTCTTAAAAATATTGTCTTATAACAGTCTTCCAACAAAATACATTGTGCAATCTTTTGTGCCAGCTTTGTTATTCAATAATATTACTAATATATGCCTTTCTAAATGTCAATAACAGGATGACTCAATCGCCCCTTCATAACAACATTTAAACTAATTGAATGCTAATTGAGTTGCTTATCGTGTGCCGTCATGATAAATCATTCTCCTGGACAAAATGTATGTATGATACCGAAATAGTTCGACACTGATTTTGAATAATTTGTGTGAAATATGATTTTGGATTATCACTCTTTTATCAAATTCACAAAACGGTAATAGTCATATACAGTAATGCCCTAAGTAATCGACTTCTTAACCACATCAGAATTATGGGTAACTTTTCAGGACTTAGTCGGAAATATGGCTTGTTGCCATTCATCGGAATAATGGCAACAAGCCATATTTCCGACTAAATCCTGAAAAGTTACTTATAATTCTGCTGTGGTTAAGAAGTCGATTACGTAGGGCATTACTGTAATGTACCACTATATTAATAGTGAAATTCAGGATGTGCCTGACCAGTTAATCGTAACTGGCTACCATACACAAGCCTTGAAATAGTGTGTCTGTCATTTGCAGAATGAGGTCCCCAGAGGGTGAATTTAGTGATGCTACCCCGCATAGCGGGCTAGCATCACCAAATTCACCCTCTGGGGACCTCATTCTGCAAATGACAGACACCCTATTTCAAGGCTTGACTATACATAACACTGTTGAGGTATTCTGACATACCAAATATTCCCCACACAAACCCAAGTTATTGTGCTATCAAGATCAAAATTCAGAACAAGTTATTGTGCTATTGTGATAAAAATTACAAAACATTGTTGAGCAAATCTCATATACTGAATATCAACAATTCAGTTTGATATTTGGTTAAAGACATGTTATGGACTTGTTCGGGTGCATGGAACTGATCAGTCGGTAACCAGACGCTATGCCAACTGGAGGAATGTAGCATTCTACTAACATCGCCGAAAATCTGAAGTAAATCGACTGTACCACTCCATAGAAAACATCGTCTGAACTATGCTCAATTGTAAATATTTACTACTCGATTCGGGATGCATCTGTCGGCAATAACTAACGAAAACTATTTCGCCATCGAGAGTCACTGAATTTAATTTATATATAGTAATGGCTGTGTGTGTTGTCAGTTTGGATTTAAGATTTGTAAAAATTACAACTTTGAACAAGATTATTCTCCATTTATATTTGATTACCTAGCGGAGTGTTTCATATCACTTTAAGTTATGTCGCAAAAGCGATCAAAATTCACAAAAATGAACTATTTAAGGGCTGTAACCCACAATACGCAGAACAGGTCATTTTTTTTAACTTGATCGAGATATTGTTGAGCAAGTGTCATTACCGAATATCAACGAAAAATCAGTTGCTATTTGTTCAAGCTGTCAAGCTAATGACATCTGTAGACGCCTGGCGCCCGCCCGCCAGTGAACAAACCTTGCCAAACTATAGGTCAAGTTTTTCTAAAATCTCGACCAAAAATATCTCAATTGATGAGCCTCGAGAACTGAATTCAAATATTTTAGTTTATATACAAATGTCTCAGATGACACCTTATCTGTCATACTAGAGAGAATATATCTCCGCAAACCCTTTCTTAACACCCAACCCCCCCCCCCCCCACTCACCTTTCCAAGACGGCCAAAAAAAAGACAATGAGGATGGTAAAAATTTGTTGGAAATATTCAGCCCTCAATGATAGCGATTTCAAATGAAAGTGTCAATGACACTGTAGCTCAACTTAGGTAGGGGAATAATTTAATGGTTGACAGTAAATGGAGGAATAGGAAAGGTGCTAATAGAAATGTCTAACCTGCTCCAAAGGATTTAGTGATGCAAAGAGTAAAATACAAGATGGCTGCTGGTGGCCATTTTTTTTGGCCAATTGACCCCAAAAGAACTCGTTCCCATCTACGTATAATTGTTAACATCCATGACAAATTTTATGAAGATCTGACCAAAGCTACGACCTACAAATTTCATGATGATCAGACGAACAGTACGACCTGTAGACCGCGCCAATGGATTGAATTTTGAAATCCAAGATGGCCGCTGGCAGCCATTTTTTTTGGCCGAATGACCCCACAATGATTCGTTCCCATCTACATGTCAATGTCAACATTCATGACAAATTTCATAAAGATCAGACCAAATGTACGACCTGTAGCCTATGGAGGGTTATTAGGGTCACAATCATAACTTCACATTTTAATTCTAACTTAACATTTTAATTCTTATATTTTAATTCTAACTTAACATTTTAATTCCAACTTAACATTTTAATTCTTATATTTTAATTCTAACTTTACATTTTAATTCTAACTTTACATTTTAATTCTTATATTTACATTCTATTTACATTCTATTTACATTCTATTTACATTATATTTACATTATATGTACATTCTAACTTTACATTTTAGTTATAACTTTACATTTTAATTCTTATATTTACATTCTATTTACATTCTATTTACATTCTATTTACATTCTCTGTACTCTAACTTAACATTTTAATTCTAACTTAAGATTTTAATTTCAACTTAGTATTTCAATTCTAACTTACTATTTCAACTCCAACTTAATATTTTAATTCTAACTTAACATTTTTATTTTAATATTTTAATTTAATGATCTATAAAATAAGAAGCTAAACACAAATCATCTACTAAAAGTTGTAATGTTTGAATTAAAATAGTATATTTAAAAAGTTGGAATTGAAATGAGCATAAAACGGATCTCAGAATTGAAAGGCAAAAATTAAAACAAACATAAAATGGATTCTAGAAGTTGTAATTGTGACCCTAATAACACGCCTGCACTTCCGTAACAATTATAACGAAAGGCGTCGCTGCAACCGAACGGCCGGACATGACAATCTGCGGGATGGGATGGAATATGGAATAGAATGACAATCTGCGGAACAGAATTTCAAATTGCGTGGAATACAGTACGCAGAGGACTACTTTTGTGTCTAACGAAAGGCCCACATTCGCACTATCCACACATATTAACCCCACCACAGACCGGACAGCAGAAGTTGCATTATTCGATCGACAACTGACCCAACATAAAATTGTCGAACTCAAGGCCGTAGAACAGCTGTAGAAATGTATTTTTACAGCCATAACACTATGCCCACAAGCAGACTTGGTATTAAAATGAAGTTTATCATCTATTGCACAGCAAGAGACAGATTAACCCACCCACGAGAAGGTGCCATGAAACACGAAAAACTGCGTTCGACGTCAATGTTTAGAATTTAGATTTCTCGATGAATACGCTAGCAAACAACAAGTGTTAGGTACCAAATGACACAGTGGAATACTGCGCATTCGTTTTTAGCTACAATATGGCTGTTTTAGTACGAATAATGTAATGGCGAAATCGCAAACACGCGCCGATGAAAACAACTAAAAATAGACTCAATGCATGGTTACAATAACAGGATCGATTTCAGCTGATATATTCCATATAATGGGGCGTATAGTATATCAAAATGTAGACACAGGGAATGTAATTTTGTCCAAATGGGTCCAACACGCAGTGAAATTGTTGCAGAAATTCGCTCCAAGAAAGAGCGCTACTTTTTCTCGTACAAAATAGAATGGCCGACTGAAGCCGTTTTATCGTTCCAGCTAAGCCTGTTCTTAGCAGCACTTCGTCAACAAAAATACGAATATACACCATGTATCAGAAGACGTATCAAATGTGATTTTTTAATGGCTTTGCGCTCTTCATTTGTTATAATTCGCACTAATTTTTTATTTCAGTTGTGGCTAAAAGCCCAGATGCCGGAAGCCGGTGTCCGGCGATTACAAGCCAAGTTACAAAATAGATTAACTGGGTTGAATGCACGAACATGTCAATGGTGAGACTGTTTGAAAGAATATTCAAATCAAATAGTGTTTATAGACTTAAAAACTTATGTGTCCGCCGGTCATACGCGGTGGAGGTTCTCATATTATCTGCCGGTCATACGCGGGGGAGGTTCTCATATGAACATATTATCTGCCGGTCATACGCAGGGGAGGTTCTCATTGAACATATTATCCGCCGGTCATAGTCGGTGGAGGTTCTCATATTATCCGCGGTCATCTGCGGGGGAGGTTCTAATATTATCCTCCGGTCATACAGGGGAGGTTCTCATATGAACATATTATCCGCTGGTCATACATGTATGCGGTGGAGGTTCATATTATTCATGCGAGGGAGGTTCTCATATTATATATACGCCAGTCAAACACGGGTGAGGTTCTCATATGAGAACCTCCCCCGCGTATGACTGGTCTGATCCTCACGTATGACCGGCGGATAATATGAACCTCCACCGTGTATGACCGGCGGATAATATGAGAACCTCCCCCACATATGGGAATCTCCCTCGCGTATGACCGGTGAATAATATGAACGCGGTGGAGGTTCTCATATTATCTGCCGGTCATACGCGGGGGAGGTTCTCATATGAACATATTATCCGCCGGTCATACGCGGTGGAGGTTCATATTATCCGCCAGTCATACGCAAGGGATGTTCTCATATTATCCACCAGTCATACGCGGGGGAGGTTCTCATATGAGAACCTCACCCGTGTTTGACTGGCGTATAATATGAGATCCTCCCTCGAACGCAGTTTTTCGTGTTTCATGGCACCTTCACATGGGTGGGTTAATCGGTCTCTTGCTGTGCAATAGATGATAAACTTCATTTTAATACCAAGTCTGCTTGTGGGCATAGTGTTATCGCTGTAAAAATGCATTTCTGCAGCTGTTCCACGTCCTTGATTTCGACAACTTTCATGTTAGGTCAGTTGTCGACCAAATAATACAACTTCTGGTGTCCGGTCAGTGGCGGGGTTAATATGTGTGGATAGGGCGAATGTGGCCGGCCTTTCGTTAATCACAAAACGGAGCCCTCTATGTGTTGTTGTATTCCTCGAGATATCGACCGTTACACGCAATTTGAAGTTCTGTTCCGCAGATTGTCGTTCTATTCCATATTCCATCCCATCCCGCAGATTGTCATGTCACGCCGTCCGATCGCAACGACCCCTTTCGTTATAATTGTTACAGAAGTGCAGGCGCGTTATTAGGGTCACAATTACAACTTCTAGAATCCATTTTATGTTTGTTTTAATTTTTGCCTTTCAATTCTGAGATCCGTTTTATGCTCATTTCAATTTCAACAATTATAGAATTAAAATATAAGAATTAAAATGTAAAGTAAGAATTAAAATGTAAAGTTAGAATTAAAATATAAGAATTAAAATGTTAAGTTAGAATTAAAATATTAAGTAAGAATTAAAATATTAAGTTAGAGTTAATAGAATGTTTCTGGAATGTTACTAGAATGTAAATAGAATGTAAATAGAATGTAAATAGAATGTAAATATGATGTAAATAGAATTAAAATATAAGAATTAAAATGTTAAGTTAGAATTGAAATGTTAAGTTAGAATTAAAATATAAGAATTAAAATGTTAAGTTAGAATTAAAATATTAAGTAAGAATTAAAATGTTAAGTTAGAATTAAAATGTGAAGTTAGGATTGTGACCCTAATAACCCTCCATAGTAGCCCGCGCCAAAGGATTTAGTCATTCAAATAGTAAAATCCAAGATGGCTGCTGGCGGCCATGTTTTTCGGCCGAACGACCCCAAAATCACTCGTTCCCATCTACATGTCATTGATAACATCCATGACAAATTTCATGATGTTCCGATCAAAGCTACGACCTGTAGCCCGCGCCAAAGGATTTAGTCATGCAAAGAGTAAAATCCAAGATGGCTGCTGGCGGCCATGTTTATTGGCCGAACGACCCCAAATGACTCGTTCCCATCTACATGTCAATATTAACATCCATGACAAATTTCATGATGATCAGACGAACAGTACGACCTGTAGCCCGCGCCAATGGATTGAATTTTGAAAACTAAGATGGCCGCCAGCGGCCATGTTTTTTGGCCGAATGACCCCCACAATGATTCGTTCCCATCTACATGTCAATGTCAACATTCATGACAAATTTCATAAAGATTAGCCAAAGGTACAACCTGTAGCCCGCGCCAAAGGATTTAGTCATGCAAAGAGTAAAATCCAAGATGGCTGCTGGCGGCCATGTTTTTTGGGCGAACGACACCAAAATCACTCGTTCCCATCTACATGACAGTGTTAACATCCATGACAAATTTCATAAACTTCCGACCAAAACAACGACCTGTAGCCTGCGCCAAAGGATTTAGTCATGCAAAAAGTAAAATCCAAGATGGCTGCTGGCAGCCATGTTTTTTGGCCGAACGACCCCAAAATCACTCGTTCCCATCTACATGTCATTATTAACATCAATGGCAAATTTCATGATGATCAGATGAACAGTACGACCTGTAGGCCGCGCCAATGGATTGAATCTTGAAATCCAATATGGCTGCCAGCGGCCATGTTTTTTGGCCGAATTACCCCAAAATGACTCGTTCCCATCTACATGTCAATGTCAACATTCATGACAAATTTCATGAAGATCAGACCAAAGGTACAACCTGTAGCCCGCGCCAAAGGAAATTGTTGACGGACACACGCACACACGCACACACGGACGCCAAACCATGGCAATAGCTCAAACTTACAAAAGTAAGTTGAGCTAAAAAGAAAGTGACTTCCACATCAGAGACACGGTTGGCGCTAGACCCAAATTTTCTCTTGCCAAATGAAATGTTTTTTGGCCAAATTTCTAAATTATTTGGCAAATTTTTTTTGGGGGGGGGGGGGGGTGGGGTGATGTACACTTGGGGAAATTGAAGAAAATTCTCGTTTCGTTTTTATTTGTGTTATATAATGTAAAAACTAACCCCAGACACAGGTAAAATGACCTAATAGTGCAAGTTATTATTATTAATAAATATCAAAGTACATGTATTAAAGCAATAAATACAGTTCAGTTTCCTAGAGTTATGCGCCAATACACCAACCAGGGAAATCCCCCACCCTGGAAATAACCAGTGAACACTTCAACGAGATCCTGTACGATTGTATGGAGATAGTTAATGTCATCACAGACTCATTATAACATTATCTCCACTGCAAACATGACATACATGTACATGTACGACACTTGCCGCATTGGACTACAACCAAGTCAGTCACAGTATATCCAACCTTACATACATGTACTAAATCATTGATATGCTGCCCGGGGACTCAGATAATGACGCAAACACCAAAGTCTGCAAAATTAGGGAAACATACTCTACATTTTACTCAGAATTCTATTTCCTTACGGCTTGAATAGGAAGGACTTTTTATAGTCACCTCCCTTCTTATTTTATTATTTTATTATCTTCCTATTCATACGATGGCCACACCGGTTGCGAATGATTGACATCACAACCGGAACGCCGACTCACAAAAGAGTCCCTGTCACGTCATCTATAACCCCATTATGGGATGGCTGTGGTTTATTGTATGGAAAGCCTGATAATGTCCACACAGAGAACCAGCCTCTACATACACATCTGTTGTACATGTACATCAACAAACCCGGCCGCAGACGCGCCTTATTCTTAGAACAAAGTATCTTCGGTAATAAGGAAGTCAATCATTCCCTGACCTCTACTCGGGTGAATTTTACGATATTGTATTCATTGAGTAAATACAGTTGCTTAGCATGACAAATTCATCCTTCATCCAATGGTGCCGACTTTCGATTGTTCCAAATGAAACAGGGCTATACCGAAGCCGACTATGCCTACCATTCCAGAAAAGAACCAAGGTCAGTAGTTAGCCCACTCTTCATTACAGATTAAAAACTATGCACAATCTAAAATAGCCACCGAGCAACGATCTCCCAAAATAAAAATGAATCACTATGACAAATGGCCCCATCACCAGAAATAACCATAACAACATGTGACGTCATTGGGAACCACTGTGACATCATAGTGAACCACAAATGTGAACCACCTAATGAACCAAACATAGAATGAACCTCAAACATGGCTACCAATTTAGAGATCCTAAGCAGCATGGTGAACCATAACACCTGAGTGAACCACACCAGTGAACCACACCAGTGAACCACACCAGTGAACCACATATGTGAACCAACAAACTACACATCCAAAACATCTCTAGCAAATAGGAGTGAACCACAGATGTGAACCACTATGGTTCACTGTGAACCACTATGGTTCACTATAGTTCAATATCCACTGAACCATATATATGAACCACAATAACCAACTAGCTCACAAAAATTAGTGAACAACAACAAATTAAAGTGTGAACCACAATATTCCACGCCCCAGTGAACCACACAAAATAGGCTAAGATACTATTATTTTTAACACCACCATATAAGGGAGTGAACCACTGAGTGAACCAGATATGGAAACCACACAGTGAACCATATTGTAGAACCACAGTGAACCAGAAATGGAACCAACATGAAATGGAACAAACATGGGCGAACCATAGCAGTGAACCACAACTATTCCCCCACTCAGTGAACCACAACAGTGAACCATACTCACAACCCCTTGACCTTAACGGTTTCAACCAATCACATGGAAGGATGCCGCACCAAGGGCTATATAAACGGAGTCAGCAAGCTACTTTTCTCACACCCACAGGTCCTGACGAAGGATAATAATAATCCGAAACTAGTAGACCATTTTAGCAAAGAATTATTCGTTGATGGTGATCTTCTCTGGAGACTAACCTCTCACCTCTCCTTGTAAATATTTACTACTCAATTCGGGACGCATCTATCGGCGATAAACTAACGAAAACGATTTTGCCATCGAGAGTCACTGCATTTAATTAATATATAAGAATGATGGTGTGTGTTGTCAATTTGGATATAATATTTGTAAAAATTACTACTTTGAACAAGATTATTCTCCATTTATATTTGATCACCCTACCGGAGTGTTTCATATCACTTTATCACCGCTATACAGTATACATGTACCTATCTATCATGTTAAATGATATATCATTTTGAAAACAGATTAATCGCTAACATGTCATATGATTAATCACATTCAGGGGTTTACATGAATGCCCAGGCTTCACGTCTACATGTAGTACATATTTTGTTTTTATGTGTAACCAATCAGGTAAGTGGGTGTCAGACCAGGTAACACGAGTTCCAGGGTAAGCAACACCAAACCTAGCACACCAGAATGACAGAAAACAAGTCAAAGTGAGGCACTGGCAGGTAGACCATAAATGACCATGATTAATCGCATTCAGGGGTTTACATGTATGCCCAGGCTTCACGTCGACATGTAGTACATGTATGCCCAGGCTTCACGTCGACATGTAGTACATGTATGCCCAGGCTTCACGTCGACATGTAGTACATGTATGCCCAGGCTTCACGTCGACATGTAGTACATGTATGCCCAGGCTTCACGTCGACATGTAGTACATGTATGCCCAGGCTTCACGTCGACATGTAGTACATGTATGCCCAGGCTTCACGTCGACATGTAGTACATGTATGCCCAGGCTTCACGTCGACATGTAGTACATGTATGCCCAGGCTTCACGTCGACATGTAGTACATATTTTGAATGAAAGTCCATTATAGAAGAGCAACGGGCGGGACTCAGTTTTAACCCTTTACCCAACAGAAGGGCCCTGTGCCAATGCATTCTCTTATATATGCGAGTCGACCATAGGTCGCCTCGCATATATAAGAGAATGCATTGGCTTAACACATTAAAAATTATAAAATTGTTAAAGAATGTAAGAAAAAATGGTAAAAAGTGTTTTTTTAGGCCAATGCATTCTCTTATATATGCGAGGCGACCTATGGTCGACTCGCATATATAAGAGAATGCATTGGCACAGGGCATAACTGTAACTATCACAATGTGGTCAAGGAGCCGGTTCCAATGATATCCATATTTGTATGGTTCTATTGAGACAGACCGAAGATATTTTAGGCTGTTGAAGCTTTATTTGGCCGGTTTTGGCCGGTTTGTTGGGTAAAGGGTTAAAACCAACATCATCCCATTATGAACCAAGATCCGAAGCTGTTGTGGACTAAGATGACTTGGTCTACCCAAACACAAGCTCTATTTTTAGATCTTACTTGTTAGATACCTATTGTGGATTCCTTGTATTTTTTTACCCTGTGCCAATTATAAGAGAATGCATTGGCCTAACAATTTTTTATCATTTTTTTTAAATAAATGTTTCTTACAATTTTTACGACATAAAATAAAAAACATCCATTACCCTGCAGGGAGCCCACACATATATAGAAGCATATAGAAGAGTGTCGTCTGCTCATGTTTGTCTGGGGCTCTGTATGGGTGAAATTATAAAATTGTTAAAGAATACAAGAAAAAATTATTAAAATTGTAAAAAATTGTTAGGCCAATGCATTCTCTTATATATGCGAGGCGACCTATGGTCGACTCGCATATATAAGAGAATGCATTGGCACAGGGTAAAAAAATCCCGACTTACGACTGGGGTTATCGTTATGAAAAATATACTTTTGTCACTAATAACCCTTCCATGACTGGAGCTTCCAGAAATTTTGAGAAAACCCTGTGCCAATGCATCCTCTTATATATGCGTACATGTATATAGGGAGCCTCGCATATACAAGAGCATATATTGACCTTACACTAAAAAATAGTTGTGGTTTGGGTTTCCCTATTTTAAACCCCCTTACCCTAAAGTTTTTTTCATGGTTTTCAAGAATTTTTTACAATAAAAAAAATAAAAATATTTTCAATGTTTCAAAATGAGTTGTTTTATGTCATTTTGAAGCATTTCTTTTATTACTCTTTATACAAAGATAATCAAAATTACTGTTATCGAAATCTTGCACAAGATATGAAAATCCAAAAGACTATGTCAAAATAAAACGAGAGGCCGATCACAATCGGCAGATGTTTAACCCATACCTTGGCGATAGTGATCAGCTATTTTCAGTTCTGACACGAAAATCCATAAGCCATAACTCTGTTTAAAATATAAAAAAATGGATCAAACCCAAATTCGAAATCTATCTGTATTTTGGGCTGAGAAATTCACATACAAAATTTACATACATCTCAATAAAAGGAGATATATCAGATGAAAGGTATTTCTGCTAAGTATAAGGAATGTTGAGAATTAAGGGTCATTTTAACCACAAAAATCCATACAAGTGAAAGGGATATAATAGGAGAATGATTACATGAAAAATATACAAATGCATAAAATTGATGACAAGGGTTAACAATTTTAACTCAATAAAATTAGGTACAGGTATGTCACTGGAACACTGCATTGATATCATAAACCAGAGAGCTGTATGGAAATACAATAAACAACAGATAGTTCTCTGTCCAATTACAGCTTCCACTGTGCCCTGACAATATGATGGCTAAAAATAACTCTAATTTCCAATAATACAAGTTAATCTATTCTCTCTCTCAGTGCTAACTGATATCACAGGGGTTAGCTGCTATGGTTCTACATGATAAGCATAAAAATATCGAATCTGTTCAATCCTTAGTTAAAAAGGGCCACAACTCTGGTATAAAAAACAGGATCTAACCCATATTCAAACTTGATCTGTATTTTGAGTTGAGAAACTCACATACCAAATTTGGTTCCTATCAGACGATAACTGGTTGAGCTATCGAAGCATGGATGAATTCTATATCAAAGGGCCATAACTCCATTAAAAATAATCTGATCAAACCCATATTCGAACTCGAATTGTATTTTAGATAGAGAAACTCACATACCAAATTTGGTTCTCATGAGATAATATTTTTTTTAGTTATCGTAGCATCCATGAATTCTAAGTCGAAAAAGGGCCATAACTCCGTAAAAAAAACTCGGATCAAACCCATATTCGAACTCGATCTGTATTTTGGGCTCTGATACTCGCATACCAAATTTGGTTCCGATCAGATAAAAATTGTTTGAGTTATGACAGCATGCGTGAATTCGAAGTCGAAAAAGGGCCATAACTCCGTAAAAAAAACTCGGATCAAACCCATATTCGAACTCGATCTGTATTTTGGGCTCTGATACTCGCATACCAAATTTGGTTCCGATCAGATAAAAATTGTTTGAGTTATGACAGCATGCGTGAATTCGAAGTCGAAAAAGGGCCATAACTCCGTAAAAAAAACTCGGATCAAACCCATATTCGAACTCGATCTGTATTTTGGGCTCTGAAACTCGCATACCAAATTTGGTTCCGATCAGATAAAAATTGTTTGAGTTATGACAGCATGCGTGAATTCGAAGTCGAAAAAGGGCCATAACTCCGTAAAAAAAACTCGGATCAAACCCATATTCGAACTCGATCTGTATTTCGGTCTGAGAAACTCATATACAAAATTTAGTTCCGATCGGATAGAAAATATTTGAGTTATCGCACCATGCGTAAAGTGTCCACGGACAGACAGACAAACAGACAGACAGACAGACAGACAGACGGACGGACGGACGGACGCACGACGAGTGGTCAATCCGGACGTCGACATTATGTTTACCATACTATGGTATGGGTAAACATAAAAATACCTACCAACCCTATTTGTTTTACTTGTCACCCAAACAAGATGTTTATTTTTCTTTGGCCTGACCTTGTAAGCCAGTGCAATTTTGCGAAAACTCTGTGCCAATGCATTCTCATATATATGCGAGTCTCCCCATGGGAGACAGACTATGGGAGACTCGCATGAATAAGAGAATGCACTGACACAGGATCTTTAATGCTGCACCAACACAGCTCCCGTCATGAAAGTGTTAATGTCCTCGCTTTTTAAGATGTTCCCTCAGTCCAGCATTAGTAACATGAGCTCACTAACAGGAGATTTTGATGGTGAAATATGTGACCCGCCATATCAAATCCAATCGTAAGTCGGGATTTTTTTACCCTGTTACCCTGTGCCAATGCATTCTCTTATATATGCGAGTCGACCATAGGTCGCCTCGCATATACATGTATAAGAGAATGCATTGGCCTAACAATTTTTTACAATTTTAATAATTTTTTCTTGTATTCTTAAACAATTTTATAAAAAAACTGAACTTTCCAGATACTGTAAGTAAAAAGAGGGATAACTCTAGAATGGAAATGACGACAACATAATTTTCCCTTCTTTTGAAAGCAGTCATGATAACAAACCTCCGTCCAAGAAGGAGAACTCTGTTCTCTTTATCAAACGATGAGTCGAAACAAATCTCCTGGCTGGGATAATATAGCAAACGAACACATGTACCGGGTATGGAAGTCCCCGATTGACACAGACAGTAGCGATATTTCTAACGCGTCTTCTAGAAACACAAGTCATACCAAGTAATTTAAAGCGTGGGATAATTATTACACTACATAAAGGGGGTTCTAAGCCTAAATATGACTTTGATAGTTACAGAGCAATAACGCTTATGCCAGTCTTGTACAAATTAGTGGAGAAAATTATTAAAACAAGGATTGAAAAATACAGACCACAGTTATTTAGTGTTGAACCCCTGCAACATGGTTTCCAGAAAAGCATTAGCGCATTAATGACTGCTTATCTTACAAGAGAATGTATATCATATGTATCGGAATCAAAACAAAAACTGTATGCATGTTTTCTCGACGTTTGTAAAGCGTTCGATACTGTCTGGTTAGATGGTCTCTTATATAAACTCATGCAAAGGGGTTTAAAGGGGCAGTCACTTCGTCTTTTTTCAAATTTGATCAGAAATGTTTATTGTTCTGTTCGTACGCGAAATGGTATATCAAAATGGTTTCCTGTATTACAAGGAGCGAGGCAAGGATGTTTGTTATCACCAGTTTATTATACCATATACGTTGATGAATTAATTATGATACTTTCAGAGTCACTTATGGGACTAAGGGTATTTTATGTCGACTGTACATGTCCTATATATGCAGACGATATGATTCTCCTGTCACTGACCAATCCGGTTTGGACGAGTTGTGCAATATTTGCTATATATATAGCAATAAATGGCGTTATCGATATAATGCAAATAAATCTTGTGTGATTGTCTTTAACGAATCGAAACAAGATTTTTCAAGAAATAGTCGAAAGTGGGTATTAGGTAGTGATTCAATAAATGAATGTGCCGATATAACTCACATGGGTGTTCCATTGAACAAATTCAATATCAATAGTAATTTAGTAAACTTACCGATAAAATATGCGATACAATTCGAAGTACATATATGACACTTTCAAACTCTGGTTTGTATCCAGTAGGTTTAACCCCTGCCAGCTGCACGTTCTTGTATCAATCAACTGTACTCCCCAGAGGACTGTATGGTGCAGAACTATTGTGGGGTTTATGCCAAAATGATAGTGAGCGATTAGAACGTATTCAACGATTCTGTCTCAAGAACTTTCAAGGTCTGCACCAGCGAACCTCTACAGTTATCGCTCAAGGTCTTGTCGGTTTGGGACCACTACAGTGTCTTATTGATAAAAGGAAATTATCGCTATTCGGTTCTCTCTGTAACTTGAGTGTTACGCGTAAAACTGTTAAACAGGTTTTTCTTGTTCGCCTTTATCAATATCTGTATACTTGGAACACGCCAAATAGAAATGCAAATTTTTTCTCTGATATTAATTCCATTTTTCATTTATATGGCTTCTGTGACTATGTCTTCATATACGGTAACACAGTTGATTTCCCTGCAAAGTCACATTGGACTCAACTTATCAAAGACACAATTTCAAATTACTCTGAGATTGCATGGAAACAAACAACTTCAGAGAAAAATGTCACTGGAGCGATTCTCTATGTTACAAACGGATTTGGTTATGTCCAATATATGGATTTACTGTCGAATGTATCCGCAACATAAGGAAGATTATCTATTAATTGCTCGATTAATTGCACTTATACCAAATAAAACCGACATGCAAACATGTGTATTGTGTCAGAAGGAATATTACGACAGAGTATCTCATGTTATCATTGGATGTCATCACATGTGTTCTGATCGAGATGAAGTTGAATTTTAACTTTTAGTAAAGTTTGGAATAGTCACTTATGTTCTCTATGACTCATTATCAATCGAAATGAAAACTCGCGTCCACTTAGCCGGGATGCTTGATTGTCTCGTAACAGTGGATATGTCTCTCGATTTTGATAAAATCGCCAATTTCTTTATTCGTAATACTTGCAAATTGTGGCGGCGATATCACGATAAATTAATACCAGAGAAGATATTGGGAAACTCCCCCGCATAAAGACAACCGTTGGATAGTCTGACATTGTTTATATATTGCAGTGGTTCCCAAGGTAGTTGATCACTTGGCCACGGCACAATTGTGGGTGGTTTCTTGGGATTTGGTCGGGGGTATGGCTTGTTGCCATTCATCGGAGAGCTGTCGCTGAGGGCTTTCAGATGAGTGGCGGCGGGCCATGTTTCCGACTGGGTCCTGAGGGGTTGCCCGTGGTTCTGCTGTGGTTGGGTGGACAATTGCTTTTGGGTATTACTGTATATACTTATATATACGCGGTAGCACATTTCTTTCGTACGTGTATGCATGTGGATGTATGTGTATGTGAATGTATATGTATAAATGTATGAACATGTATATATATATGTATATGTATGTATACGTATGTATATACTGACACGGTATGGAAACACTTGTCCCTTGGACACTCCATACATATATGGTGTGGCCATCCAGATACATGTACCTAGTGTGCGTGGTGTGACATGGAATTTGATCTCCACGCCCTATTCAATTCCCGTGCAATTATGAAGAATCAATTGGTGGCGGGTCATAAGAATAAGTTCTTTTTCTCTTATATTTCTATTTTCCTGTTATTTAATCATTATATTCATGTATATTCTTTTGTAAAATCTTCATATTGACTTGGAGGAATAAAAGATATATATATATATTATGGTATATAGGGCTGCAACGATTCATCGTGAGTTCAATGCATCGCGATATACTTTCAAACGATATGCATATCATATTGCGTCATGTGTATCGAAATACAGGAAATCAAGTAATGTCTGAAGATGGGCTAGTGTAAAAAAAGCAAAACCTGCAATTATCTCTCAACATGTTTACATGTATACTATGTATATTTGACTCATCTAGTCAACAATTAAACTCCATTTTAGTTTAAAATGAACTCTACATCCAGTTATAAACTTGCTGTTTGAACTTTCTGATAATTCAGACGATATTCATTTGGAAACACTAATTTAGTGTAACATAATATGTATTGTATCGTTGATCACGTATCTTGATTCGTATCGTATCGTGACCAAGTGTATTGTTGCAGCCCTAATATAGTCAGTCAGCTTAGCTGAAATCAAGGAATTTCAGGCCTGATATATCAGTACATACCTTGACTGCGGTCGACTCACGCCTCATTTCCTGTATAACCATAGCAAGGCATTCTGGGTTTACCCCCTGCTCGCACAATCTCACACATGTTGATAAAGTTTCTGCGTCCAATCCTGTATTCAACAGCTTTGACATCTCCAGCAGAACTGGAAGAAAGAGGAATATTGATATTAGTATATGTACACCATATAATTTTGGAGAAAATGGGTTGACAATGCCCTTACACATGTCTGGCTCATTATCACGCTCATACCGGTATGCTGATCTGACTACATGTACATGTATATAGTCCGATTTGCACATAATGTGCAAATCGAGCTACCCTGTTGGACAAAACAAGTGTCCACTTAACCGCGGTGTGGTTAGCGTTGCTACCGCGGCCGAAATGGCACTACACCGCAGCTCCACCGGCTAACTACAGTTGGGCCGCGGTGTACTTGCCATTCAGCCATGGTGTAGTTGCCACGGTGTATGTTCATTAAACTGAAGAGACGATACAAACCAGAAATCTAACCACGGTGTACATGTACATGCCATTCGGCCGCGTTGTAGTTGCCTTTCGGCCAAGGTGTACTTGCCGTTTGGCCACAGTGTACCGGTACATGCCGTTCGGCTGCGGTGCTCAACTACAGTTACAAACTCTGACACCGCGGCTGAACGGCAAATACACCGCTGTGCTAATGGACACTTGTTGTGTCCAGCAGGGTACATTTATATCAGTTTATCATCAAATTGTATTAGTACAAAGATCATAATTATTTCTGTCACCTAATGTTTGATTTCAGTATATTGATACTAAGAATAATCAGTATGTTCCAGCAGGAATAATTGTTTTAACAGAAAATTTACTTTGTATGATTACTTTCGCCATACATTGGGACAGTTTTCTTTTGCAATCTTCTTCAAACTTCATAAAATGACATTATCTTTGAAACTGATTGTCCCCAGCACCAATTGTTACCAAAAGATTGAGAAATAACCAATTGAATTTCAAAAGAAATGGTATTTTGTAGAAATAGAAAATTTCATACCAAAACTGTATATAGTCAGATTTGCTAGCGATAACAGAGGTTTTTGAAGAAAATCAAGCGACGGTCTAAGTTTCAATGTTTTTTCAAAGTCAGTGACATCTACAACCATACAGAAAGGAAAACAACAAATTTTGTTAATTCGGACTTTGGAAAACAAATTCTGTCAATTTACTACATGTATGTCACCCTGAAGTTGCCAAACAATGTCTGTAGGCACTGCTAATGTGCTTTCCATCCATAATTCAGTGTAGTAATATCTCTCCTACATTGGTCTTAATAGTTATGGTCATGTTGGAGTATATTAAGGGACATAAAGCTTGTAAAATAAATTGCCTATTGACCTACAGTACGTATGCATATGCTTGAGAAATTATTAGCACATTTTTTTTCAACAAAAAAAAGCAGAGGTGGACTAACATGAGACAACAACGAAGACAATCATCAGATATACAGTAATGTCCTAAATAATCGACCCCTAACCACAGCGGAATTATGGGTAACTTTTCAGGATTTAGTCGGAAATATGGCTTGTTGCCATTCATTGGAAAGCTCTCGGGGAGAGCTTTCCGATGAATGGCAACAAGCCATATTTCCGACTAAATCCTGAAAAGTTACCCACAATTCTGTTGTGGTTAAGGGGTCGATTAATTAGGGCATTACTGTATAAGCCGAACATAACCGAACACCAGTTAAAATAATGGGAAATATAACAAATAAAGTTCATACATGTAGACATATGCATTCATGTTCAAACTATTAGTATTACTATACAAAGGTTGGTGGAGTTTGGGTCAATAAGGCTTATATATATGCTACATGCATTTGCGGTTCTCATTATCCTATTAAATGAGTGTTTTATTAGATGTTTTGTATATAAATTGTTTTGTATTCAGCATAGAAAAATCGAACACAAGATTCTGTTCGGCATTGGGCAACCGGCGCCAACCGCTAATTAATTAACACACAGACCATGTAGCGAGTAACGCTAATTGGCTTTATGGAACGCATGTGATTTGCGTTTAACAATTCCCATCACCAATTTATTTTCACAAATCAGGAACATGGGATTTTCATATTGATATACATGTATTATTAGAAAATATTAGTCCCATGATATAAAACTGTCTAAGAAGTCAAAAATATAGACTAAATAGAAAAGCATTAGACATCCTCTACAAATCTTATATTTTGCCATTGTTATATTATCCAGATGTCATGCATGATATGGGAAAACTGTTCTTATGTAAGGGAGAGCTTCTTGAAAATTTACAACTTGACACGTTGTTCAGTGTGTGATCAGGGGGACAAGTCATATTTTACTTTATAAGGAAATGGGATATATACCACTTGCTGATACATGAAGGAAGTCCAGAAGGAATGTTGTCACGATTCATATTTATGCCAGCTCTTAAGTAGAAACTATTTTTGAGTCAATTTTGACTTCATGTTACACTTTCGCTTTATTCTATTCCTCGACAATGGCACTATTTCAGAGATTGGGCAGAAATTATATTAATCCTGAATTTGCCTGGAGTTATATATGGACCTGAGTAGACCTCTAGATGCCACGATTTTTTCAGTTTTCAGGTTCTTTAGATTGATAGATAGATCAGTTTTATTGACAATCAGGTCACCTTCACAGGTAGAGTAATTTGGACAAACAAACAAGATTTCAAAATTTTCTCACGTTGCGGCCAAGGGAATCCTACTTTGGTGATTATTGAAATATTTTGACATAATCCATTTACATGTAGTATAATCACCGAATTGTCTGAATGGAGTTGTAATAATAAACAGAATATTTAAAAAATATTTTAGTGAGAATTTTCACGAAAACTGCTAACAAGCCCGTTTTTCTCATGAATATGCAACTCCGGAAACAATTAGTTAATGGGCGACAGCGGAGCCGGAGCCCATTAACGGGTATTTGCCACAGTATATTCGCCATGTACCTTTCCGAAATCACAAAACACCACACTGTTATCCCCATTCTAATGCTCATCGAACTTTAAAACGTTATTTAGACAAACAAATGCCTCGTAATTATCAACGAAATGTGCGGCCATAGAAAAAACTCAGCCAATTCACGACTTTTTATTTTAAATTTAATTCGCTAGATAAAATATAGTCCCTCAATTACCATCGCTCTTATCGTTAAACATGCTGATAAACATGAAAAATTGCCACTTCAAATAGAAATAAATATGCACAACAATTAGTTTCTGCATGTACCTGATGTCTTTTTCAGATGTTTACCACTTTCAAATTGAAGTTTTTATTTTACCGCGAACTTGAAGTTGAATTGAAACAATGGGAAATTGTTTACTCAATGCGTTGTATTTCACGCCGTGTCTTGCGGTTTCATGTCAAGAAATTTGGTCAAAATGATATCGAGACACTGACATTGGTGGAATATAACGGTGTGGTGTTTTGTATTTTCTGAAAGTACATGTATACAGAGCGAATGTACTGACTGTCAATTTTCGACAAAAGAGGCACCGCTGGTTTGTTTATATAGCAACGAGCTAGTAACGGAAGTCAGTAGCAAGGGCACCAACTCTATAATCTACTCCGTAACGTCGCCGGCATGTATTGCGTAAGGGTGACGTCATGGAGTGAAACGGAACAGTGAGCGGTGCTGGATTGGGCATGCATGTCCGAGATTAGGAATTCAGCTAACGGCAATATTGGCGCGTAGGAATATCTAACATTGAAGCGGTGAACCGGACTATACATTGCGACAGGTTATTGAATGAATAACCCCCCGCAAATATGTGGTGTTTCCGGGGGTATATTGGCCTAAGTGCATTAGAATAACATTTAACATTCTGCTATAAGAAAAAAAATCTTGCTATGAAAATATAAAGTTCTTGTAGTACCCTAATAGTTGCAGAAAAACTTTTTCTATTGTGTCCTAGGATTTTCATCCCATGGTCTATTTATTTGCAATAAACCTATTTCCAAAAAAAAATGCCTGCTTTACAGTGTAGTTTCGTTTACGTATAACACTGATTGTAACTAACTGTCAAAACACTTAACAATTATAGGGGAGAGACAGCCATTGACAACAAAGCCTGCTGGCAACCAAATCCCATATGGCGGATCTTAATTTATCACCTATCAGCCGATAGACTAATCCACTTTTCTATGCCAAACAAAAACGTGTTATACAAAACATCTAATAAAACATTTATTATTGACCAAAACTCCACCAAACTTTGTACATGTTTATTAATAGTTTGAACATGAATACATATGCCTATGAACTATATTTGTTATATTTCCCATTATATGAAGTTGTATTTCGTTATGTTCGGTTGTGTTTGGCTTATACCCCGCTGGACAAAACAAGTGTCCATTGGCACCGCGGTGTATTTGCCGTTCGGTCGCAGTGTCAGAGTTTGTAACTGCAGTTGAGCACCGCGGCCGAACGGCAAGTACACTGCAGCCGAGCGGCAAGTACACCATGGCCGAAAGGCAACTACAACGCGGCCGAATGGCATGTACATCGTGGTTAGATTTCGGGTTTGTATCATCTTTTTTCAGTTTAATGAACGTACACCGCGGCAACTACACCATGGCAAGTACACCGCAGCCCAACTGTTGTTAGCCGGTGGAGCCGCAGTGTAGTTGCATTTCGGCCGCGGTGGCAACGTCAACGCTAACCGCACCGCGGTTAAGTGGACACTTGTTTTGTCCAGCAGGGTATGAGGACCGGTCCACTTGCCTATTTTAATTAGAATAGTGTGTTGTTTGTTAAACGCTTTATTTAATTTTTTATGCTTTTATCACTATGAATATCACAAGTTTGTTCCGCGATAAACCGGAAGTGACCAGACTTCTGCTGTCTCTAGATTTGCACATGAGCTGTTATTATTAAAATTATAAAATTGTTAAAGAATGTAAGAAAATATGGTAAAAAGTGTTAAAAAAAGATTTTTTTTAGGCCAATGCATTCTCTTATACCGCTATACTTAAAGTAATTGACCACCAATAACGTGGTGTCACCCCGTTAATACCGCGGTACTATACCGCGGTATCCTCCAATACCGCGGTACTGCTACCGCTTGTTAATGCGAACAAGTATGTGGGAGTAAATACCTCCCCTCAAAGAGTTCCATGAAAATCACCGTGGTATTCAAAAAAATTAATGCAGTGCCCGTTAAAAGACCGCGGTATTCAAAAAAATTAATGCGGTGCCCGCTAAAAGACTGCAGTATCATTTATATCGCCCAATACCGTAACTCCACCGCCGTGACCATCTCGATACCGTTACCGTTTATTACCGGTATCACCGCGGTCATGACCGGGGTATCACCCCGTTTTTCTGGTCAATTACTTTGAGAATAGCGGTATATGCGAGGCGACCTATGGTCGACTCGCATATATAAGAGAATGCATTGGCACAGGGCATAACTGTAACTATCACAATGTGGTCAAGGAGCCGTTTCCAATGATATCCATATTTGTACTAGTATGGTTCTATTGAGACAGACCGAAGATATTTTAGGCTGTTGAAGCTTTATTTGGCCGGTTTTGGCCGGTTTGTTGGGTAAAGGGTTAATAATTAAATGATGGATACATGTGTGTTACTAAAATACTCTATTATTTTCATTTTATAGCGAAAGCATCAAGATCGCTATGAATCCACAGTCACACAAGCACCATCAGCAAGTGATCAACAACCTACTAGGATCTTTCAGTATGCAAAAACATTGGTCAAGAATGCCAAAGCATTGAAGATAGTTAGCAAAGTTCATAAATCTCTGATATCATTCCAATTTCTAGAAGATCAACCCCGACTACAAGCTGCCAATGCAACACGCTGGAATTGCCAGCTATAAATCATGATTCGCTCAGTTCTACGAACACCTATACTGGACTCATACATTGGCTGCTCTATGCCAAGTGTGCTTCACTGTGTATTTCATCTTGCTTGTATTAAATTTATGTTTTGTTATCAAATAGAGTTTATATCAATAAAAAGTGTTCCTACTTCAATGATGTGCTGAAATGTAATTGTAATTGAATTACATTTCAAAGTAATTGTAATTGTAATTAATTACATTGTGAAATAGATGTAATAGGAATTGTAATTGTAATTGAAAAATGTTGAAGTAATTGTAATTGGGTGGTGGATCTACTCGATCCCAGTGCACCTACTAGTATGCCATGGCCACTGGCCAGCATTGCCCCCCCCTACATTGAAAACAACAGTCAGGTCTGACAAATGTGAGAATACAGCTACAATACATGTAGCTGTAAATTCAGCTATATATTATCTTCTCGAACCATCACTTGTTTTGTGACAAAGTTTAGCAATTTATGGACACAGCGATTTTTATTTTGTGTGAAAACTTACAACTGGATGTGAACGTAAATATCCTGGGGACTATTTTCTGTGAAAACATGAACTAAATCACTTGTAAAACAAAGATATACGTATGTAACCCATCAGACATTCCTGTATTTCTTCTCGCTGTTAAAATGGAAAGGATCATTAGAATGGTGTACATAACATGAATCATTTGAACTCACACACCTCTAACGGGTTGTGAGCGATACCGATATCTATTCATTTGCGGTAAGCTAAAGTGGTGAGTTGTGCCCGCTCGGTTAATCTCGGGCTAGAGATACGGTAATGTCCCCTTTTCAACTATTAAATAATTTTAGCGCACCAATCAAATTGCGTTTGGGCAGCACTGGATTACTATTTCCTGAACAGTACTGATAAAGACATTGCATCTTCGGCATTGAATATTGTATTAAATATATTTTTCAAGGTATTCCGCAATGCATAAGAGAGTTATTAAGGGCTTTGTGAACCCAATTTTTCCAAAATTCAGTACATATTCCCATATTTGATTCTTAGATATGGACTTTGTTTTTCTTGGACCATCATTGCCTGTAAATTAAATTTTTTTAAATCTCAATAAAGTTCACATTTTATATTTCTAACATAATCCACCATGAAGTATACACTTAAAATGTTCCATCAATGGGCATGGTTTCTGTGATTACTAATATACAGTACAATATCTATTTATTTATGAAACGCTGATTTTTCTCCGAATATTTTGACAGAAACATGTGAATATGTAAATTTCAAAAGCGTTTCTGTGGATATCCGAGTCCGTGTTCAGGTCAAAAATATTTCCACAGAAACTTTGTTTCGTTCTCAATTTAGTTAACATGGGTGTTGGTGTTGGAAATGCAGAATACCAACAAATTATTGTTTATGTTTTAGTTCATTGTTTTTTTTTCTCGTTTTTTTTACAAGACAGTTTTTTTTTTTACTGTACCACAAGCAAATATTATCAGGCAGTAACTAGTATATACAAACACTCGGGTGAAACTGTTTGTTTCCAATATATTAATAATTAATAATAATTATTTAGATTTATTGTAAATTAAAATTGCCGTAGAATGTAGCATAATCTGCGGACACAGATGTACCGGTAAACGCCGTAGACAATGAATCATAGGGCGTGAACACATTATATGTTATATTGTGTGTGCTATAAAATATGCATATGTGCATATATATGAAATTACTTAGATAATAAAAGATTTTAACAGACAATTCTTGAAACTGTATTCATTGTTGAAATGAGCATTTTAAATTAAATTTCGAACAATTAAATTTTATTTATAAATTTTGACTTCCGAGTTTTCAAAAACAAATTATTAAAATAGATATTTAAAACTTTAGTTACCTTTTGAACATTAAATTCGAAATTTTATTTAACTTATGAATTTTTGTAACGTTATATCCAACTTTTCAGCCATTTGTTAGAACATGATATCACCGCACAAACTACCGAAACCGTTTGCGTGCATGTAATATGAACAAACTCAAGAAAATATTAATGCCAACTAAAATAAAATGCCACAACAAAACATGACACAGGTGTAAAGGCCGTAGACACGGATTAACAAATATGCATATATATAATTAAATATATGAAATTAATTTATATCACAAAATTTTTTATCGGACAATTCTTTATTCTTGACGAAATCAATCCGGGCCAAATATACCCGAAAAACCCACCGCAAGTAATACTGCGGCAACCCTTTGATGCCGTGGATTATTCACAGCTCCCGCACTGTCCCCAAAAAGAGTAGGTGCGCTCTGCACGGGGATGCAGAACACGATGTAAACACGGATGACCACGTCATTAACATGGATGACCACGGCATGATCACGGATGACCACGCCATGAACATGACTTCAACACGGATGACCACGGCGTGCACTCAGATGACCACGGCATGTACACGCCGTGTTCAGACCATTTTTGAACACGCTGGTCATTTTGCCGAAACTGCCCACGCTAAGAACACGACTTCAACACGGATTACCACGGCGTGAACTCAGATGACCACGGCATGTACACGCCGTGTTCAGACCGTTTTTGAACACGCTGGCCATTTTGCCGAAATTGACCACGCTAAGAACACGACGAGATTAACCGTGGTTTTTCCGTGTTAAAATGATGGCCACGCGTGGTTTGGAAAAAACCACGGGCCTTGTACTGTTCATGAACAGAATCCTTTATTTGGACTCTATAAAATTTTGGAAAAATTGGGTCCACAAAGTCCTTAAGGGGGAGGTCAAGTGAAACATTTTGAATGGGCGATTCTCATGTTAATCTCCGGCACAATAGTTATATACCTAGCAGGTGTGTAAAAATCAAACTGACTGCCTCATAATATTGGTAAATAATTCAACTGGCGGAAGCGCTTACTAATTTCCACAAATATTAGTCCAGAAAGCACAAAACACAACTTTAGAAAATGTAAACATCATAAATCTACTATCCTCCATTTGCAAGAACTATTTACAAGAGGTATGGAGGACAAATTCAATTTGTTGATTTCATTTAGCATATATCAGAGGCACACGTATTGCAATGAAAGACTATTTATGTTACCATACATGTACTTCGGCCTATATTCACTAGATAGAGGCCTGTTGACAACAACTCAGAGTCTACAGCAAACAACTCCAAATTTGCAAGTCCCTGGATTCCAATCAAGAAATCGGATGTCGAAAACGTTTAGTAACAGTTTCACACAACATTTATTTTGTCATTTACTTCCCGATCTGTATATATTATTACCTTTTCTGAGCTTTTCACCTGTATTTTTTCATTTGTTTTCAGAGAAGCGACGGAAGTGCCCTGCCACACCTTTGTGAAATGGTGAAGCTGATAAATCGCCATCCTCAGCCCGGGAAATTGATAAACGTTGTATAATCGATATATCGTTGCTATATTCCACACAATTCAACAATTACATACCGGTATATACTTGTTTTTAAATCTACAAATGTCGAAAACATGTAGTTGAGACCATTTGTAGGAAGATCAATTTGGCATATCAGTCGCAACTATTTCCATCCATCCACGCGCAACGATGTTTGTAGACAAAACTATTACGAGAAAATCATCAAAGTTGCAGTTAAACTTAAATATCGATGGTATGACGATATGATCGAACACGTACGTCGGTCATATTTCGAAAAAAGATGATCAGGTCTGCAAACTATATGTTTCCAATAGTGGCAATACATGTCATTGATTATTTCATATTTTATTTCTGTTGCAAATAATCGCAATTTTGTTGTTGATTTCACACGATAGGGGAGATAATTCAAAATGGCTGCACCCATTCACAGGCTTTCCGTCTTTCGTGCAAATTAATTATTTTGGATCTGCTCGCGACCACCTTGTGCGGTCAAGAAATAACTGAGCGGAGCAGCCAGGTACGACATTTTCCTGTTTGAAAGTTCGACCTATGTAACAGTACAGTCATTCAGGCAGTAAAGGGTCACTTTTTATGTTTGTGCTGCACCTGTCTGTATGCAAGTACAATGGATAAAAATTTATATGTCATTTTGTTCATAAATCCTAGCTCTATCATACATCTTATGTGATGTTCACAAATATTGCTCTTTCTTTTTAAAATAACCGATCAAAGATAGCACGAAATCCAGGCAATAAGGGGTCAATTCAGGCAGTAAAGGGTCACCTTTCATTTGAACTGTATGTATCACAATTGATGGCTGTTTGTGTGTTATTAAACCACAAATAACATGTGCAAGATGTATTTATTCCAATTAAAAGTTTTTTATCTAACACAAACTTGTTTACAATAAACTGATTAAACTCCATTTCAGCATCATCGGAATGTAAACAAAACAATGTTCAAAACAATTACCAAGGCACAGCTAGACGATACACGTGTACGTCATCATCGGGGAAATTAATTCTATGTTTTTGATGATAATTAGCGCTTTTAGAATCACGATCAATAACTAATTTGTAGAAAAATTAGTAGTTGAGAAATATGTTTTTATTATTTTTTTATAGTGGAGATACAAACTCAAATTACATTTGTTCCCAACATAATATGGCCCTCTGTACAGTTAATAGCATTCACTCACAAATCATATGTAGTAGTGTTACAGTGTGTGATTGAATGTTTTGTGTTCATAATACAAACATATACTAGTATATAATCAGAGCAGAGGTGGCAGCAGTTGGGGTGGATGGTTGGCAGTCAGGATAGGACAGCTCCATTCTTTCTATGGGATAAACAGGGGTAAAGGCAACAAACTGATATAAAACACTGGAAAGTGGAAATTTACCTGAACAGAAGGTGGCGGACAAGATCATTTGATCATTTCGAGCACCTTCGGCGCTTACATCCCAAATCCCAAGTGGATCAGTTATAATTCATTGTGGATTGTACTGTCTTGAGTCACCTCGAATGGCAAATTTGTTGTTATTGCCTATAACTTATTTAATTACATATATATATCTTTAACTCACATTTTCTACTCACATTTAATTGTCAATGATTTTATCAAAGCTCAATATTTATTTTCGGACAGTACATACATGTAATTATATGTTTTGTAGTTTCTAAATTAATTAATTAATGACACAAACACACACACAAAACTGACAACATATTCATTTGGCCTACCCGGTACATGTTTATATGACCATTAATACCAAATGTGGTGTACTTATTTCATTGCAATGCATGTGCAGCACTTACCAGTGCCAAATCTGATTGACATATGCATGTATCCAATTAATATCATTGGTTTGTGAGCTACATGTAGTCCACTTATCGCTTTATTTGTGGATCATGATTCAATTTAGATTACATTTGTATTCAACATATACATCAAGAAAGAAGCAACGACAAAACTGGGACTTGCAATTACTTTCCTTTTGCTCCGATCCAGAAAAACAAAGGTAAATGTTACAAGCAAGGACGTCGCGAACGACAGTGAGTGTTGGGTGTGTGTCGCCACTTACATGATACCCATTTTCACCAAGCACCCAACCCACCCTCAGTTGTGTGTTAATTTAAAATTTGTGCAGCCCCCTCCCAATATAATTGACCTGCCACTGGCTACCAGCTACATGTAGCACTGCATGAAGTGCCTGCTGGATTCATCCCTGTCAGGTTATTATCACAGCAGTTACATGGCACACTATCCGTTTGTACACAGAATGCAATGTACTGATAGACCAATTTATAACGGAACAATTGAAATCGCGAAATTATCATTTGGTGTTTATATATTTTTTTAATTTTGTGGTTTTCTCGGGGAGGATTATATGGCTTGGGCACTTCATTTGGTGGATGCACCTTAGCATATTCATATGGGCACTGGTCATCCCTTGGGCGAGACCCAACTTTCTGATTCCAGGTAATCACACCCTCCTTGCACCCCTCCTCAAGGACGTAGTGACAGGTATGGTGTTGGGGTGACTCTCCCCTCCCCAACATTGATAAAAATGTTCAAGCTAGAAAATCATGCCTGACCCAGTCTAACACAACTTTATAGTATATTACACCACAATTACCCGCATTGGTTGAAATTGTTCTCAATTATTTGTATATATGCCCAACCAGTTATTATATAGTGGGGAATAAGTTGTTTTTAGACCAACAGCAGCATATTTTTCTATTTTTTTGTAAAAATTTTGGTCTGAAAATGTCCATTATTTCTGATTATTTTGGGAAATTTTCCAACCTTAGGTGGGGGGGGGGGGGGGGTAAGACATTTCCAACAGTTGGAAAGTTTGAGACACTAGATGAAATTTTCAAACCATGGGCAGGGCTTTGGGAGATTTGTCTGGTTCAATGGTGGTGGGGGGGTGGGGGTAATTGGAACTTCCAAGGTGGACGTCACCAACGGAGACCCTCTGGCCACATCCTAGATCAAGCCATGAACCTCTACTAATGTTAACGCCCGTAGACTCGGTCATATTCCATCAGTTCATTCAACCCGTTAGCATTAGTAGAGGTTCATGGCATGATCTAGCCACGTCCCTGTCCCTCCCACACCCCTAGCGGTGGGTTAATAATTTGGCTTGGATACCCCCCCCCCCCCCCCAACAGGTCCCTCAAGAATTCCAACTGCTAGAATTTTTCAACCTGGCACCCTGTATAGTTAGAAATGTTCCAACTGATAGCCATTCCAATCTAATTATTTTACCGACCACTGGAAAATATTTGACTGTTGGTCTAAAAAAACATTCACTCTTCATTCAATTCTGGTTGGAAAATTAAACTATGAGAACAATTTCAACCTATATTATGTCTTAAATTGCCAATGAAGGCATGAAATGTTACTATGTTTTATTATTTCCAATGTATGCTAATCATTAGAATTCAATTGACATGTTTTTATCCATTCCGTGATAGCACGTGCGATCGACTGTCAACAAAAGCATGTGACCCGCTATTGACAACGGAAGTAGGTCGAAACAAATTAAATGTTTACACAATAAGACAAATTTAACTTTTGTGGGGGTCTGGGAGTTGAAAAATAAATAATTTGTTAATATTTTACAGTGCTTAGTTTGGGTGTACTTTATTCTGTTTTTTATTGGCAGCAGCCGATCTGCAACTTGACATATTTTGTTGACCTACTTTCCTCCGATGCGTTTCCACTGTCCGTCAGAAAAATTTAATTAAATCGGAAATTACCGTCAGAACTCGCCACAAATTGCACATGATCTCCAACACATATTCATTCTCAAGAATCAAAAGGATTTTGGGAGATCAAGAGCATCTGTGACTTTTGCCACGACGATAAACAGCAACTGACCCGTTACTGCCTGTGACCCGTTACTACCTGAACGACTGTATGTCTCACCACTTTTTGTGAATATTCTCAACTTTTGCCCCGGAAATTAACATGAGAATCGCCCATTCAAAATGTTTCACTTGACCTCCCCCTTAAACCATTATGACCGACATCGATCGCAGTAGTGATTTTTCACACATAAATTCATAATCGACATCGCTGTGTCAACAAAATGTGACACTTTGTCACGAACTGACTCTTACTGAGTGGCGGTTTTGATTTGTTTGAAAGTGATTGGAGAATTCAGCTATGTTAGATGAATACAGCCACTGTAGATGTATTCTAACATTTGCCAGACCTGACAGTGACAGTCACACTCACACTCACACTCACAGTGACAGCACATAATGACATTAGTCCAACAAATTAGACTATTCGGATTAATACATATTTTTATATTTGGACATTTACGATTGTATTACTCCTTCTAGTCTAATAAAACAGCTGAAAATCAAGATTGCACAAATTTTGAAGCAGGTCAACACCAGTGACCACCGATATAACCCCTTCAAAATACCATTCTATTTGAAATTTTCTAAAATACATGAGTCTTACCTGTAGCGGAGATAGTATTCTTTATGTTCAAACATAGATTGTGATATAAACGTTGTCATAATTACAGATTTGTTAGTTTAATCTCGGAGTCGAAATCATATCACCATTTTCAAATACAGACGATAATGATGACGTCATGCTTCTAAAATAAAGGCCACACAAATTGATTACTCGTGAAAATCAATATATGCCGTGCAGATATGGAAATATCAACTGGGTCAATTTGTTGGCATTTATAGATAGCACATTAGCGCCAAATGTTGTTTGTTTGATAAATAACAATAATAAGGGTCTGTTCGTCCGGTTTTGTTGACATTTTCATCATAGAAGTGTTCTTATCAAAATTATACCATTGATATTTTTGTACCAAAAATAAAGATGCCTTTTCTTAAGTAAACAATATTTGAAGGGATATGGAAATTATTTTATTAGTTTTGAAATTCAAATTGATTAACCGGTTAACCGGATGCTTGGTCTTTCAAGCTTTCCGGTATGTCAAGATTCGACGAGAGTATGATATGCGTGGGTAATAGTTATTATTATTAGTCACTTATGTGGATTATATTCGTATTCCTGTGGATTTTCGTGTAAGTAAATCAGTTGTAATCGATGAATTCAACGACCACCTGCCCCATGAAATGTTCACAAGTCGAAAACTATGACCAAATTGTCACCAAAAGCCGGATTATATAGGTCTATGTTCGATATTTTGGCATAAAACCAACACATTTCTAGTGATAAACAGATTAACTGAAACGGCACTTCGACTATATTTTCGTTTGCCTGTTTATAATCGACATCGAGAAAAAAACCTGCCGTTACGAACTTACGATGGTTAGGCCAAAAAAAAAATATTATTTGTTTCCTATTACGGTGCCAAAAAATTCCAGGTAGGTAGGTAGGGATTTTTTTTTTTTTTTGGTAATATATTTTTATTTTTTCCCCAAACAGTTAAGAAGTACATTGATGCTTACTCTTTATACTTGTGTTAAGGCTGTCCATGTATATTGCAAGTAAACAGTTAATGTAGCACAATAATATGATAAGTATTGTCAATGTGAACAAACAAATGCCACCCAGGCACTCAATTATGCAGCTCTCTTGTAATTATTCTCTCAGTTTAGATTGTCGTGGCACATCTTTCTCAGAGCACAATATTGACATATCAACAGGCCCAAGACTAGTCCAAGTCTTCTCGTACTAAAGCCGGCTAAGATATCGGGATGGAGGTGCCGGTCTTTAGTCCGAGTTCCAGGCCCATGCATTCCTTTGACAGGACTTAAGCGTTAGTGATCCGCTCAAATAAAACCACAATTATATGAAATAAAATATCACAATTGCTACAATAAACGGATAGTTTCCGCAGAAGACATGCTATTTTATCTGAAACCCACATCGGTTGTGAATTGAAAGCGGTAATTTAATGTGAAAAGAAACATTTGCCGCAGTGTTTACATATTTTTTAAAGTATGCGAACTCAGTTGACCTTGCGAACTGCGTTCGGCATTTTCCGTTGAAAATATTCCGTAGATTTTGGACAACAACGCAAATTACGATGAATTCTCCATTGTAATCGTAATTATGTGTGTCAATAAATAAAATAATAAATAGATTAATTAAACATTGGAGATATAAATGTAATACACTAAATAAATGAACCTTAAGTTTGAAAAGTCCCACTAAAACGGAAACTGTGTGATTCGGTTCTCCGATTATTTTATCAACACAGATGTCAAATGCACATCACGCATGGCAAGTCAGACACAAGAGTTCTAATTTGCTCCAATTTTGACAAGTTGCTTGCGAAAATTGTCAACAAAACTACCGTTCTGATCCTCCATTATGTCATTAAGTTTTTAGTGCGGGAATTGTTCTGAAAGCACATAGAAAACTGGACTTTCGGGCGATCGGTTTTCGCTATTTTTGTTCGGAAAACCCGCGCTATATATAGAAACGGAAAGTAGAATTAGTAGAACAAACAGCGGATTATGCCGAACTTATTCGGACCACTTCGGCTTTCGGTTAAAATGTAAACAAACAGAGAAACAAATCGATGTGTGTGGCAATCAACCGGAATATTCTATGTGTAATTTAACATTAAAGTTAGATTATTATACACCATTATGACCATAAGATGTAAGCCTTTCCGATGCATATAGCATCATGTATTGATTTGCTAGGTAAATCCAGTAAAATACACCACAAATTCCCGCCACAGATTGTGGGCGTAAGTCGTGTCAAAGGATTGGTATACAAGCGGTCTTGGACTAAAGACCAGCATCGCCATCCCAATATCTTAGCTGGTTTTAGTACAAGAAGACTTGGACTAGCCCAAGACATACACCATAATAGGTCTTTTCTATTACTTTATAATAACATAACTTGTATGATATTAATTCAAACCTCACTTAAATATTTGGTCATACACCTCAGGACCTAAGACACATATCTCACATGCACCTCAGACACATTCATGTGCTTTTTAGTGCCCATCCCAGAAGGGTGTTTGATATGGTAGACATGCAGTCATCTTTATACTGTCTGTATACATACTAGTAACTATGCCTGGACACTATGAATCCTTGATTGACTGGGGTGAGGAACTTTAAATTCTGATATAGAAAGTCTTCTACATGTATATTGCTCTCTAGCAGATAAGAATTCTTCCCATAAGACATGGGAGTTGAACAAACAAGATTACCACAGGCAGGTTTTAAAGACTGCAGATTTATTGGTGAGATTGGGATTCATCTGCAACCACAAATGGACATGTATTTTAATAGAAGTAAATTGTTTTTGAAAATTCCATCTAAAATTATTGCTGCTTAATGTAAACATAGTATATAGTATATATTTAACGATTTTGATGTGTTTACATGCCAATTACATGCATTAAAAAAAAAGTAAAAAGTAAAAAAAAATTTTTTTTTTTTTTTTTTTTGGGTTGAATTTTTTTTATTTGGGTTGAAATTTGAAAAAAAAAGTCCAGGTCGGCCCAATTTCGGCAGGTCGGTCGGGTAACCGGAAACACAGATGTTTTTTTTTTTGGCCTTACCGATTATTACCGCTTTTTCCAGTAAAATGAGAAAACGGTAAATCAACGTTCAAATAAACAGTTGTGACAATGTTTTCTACAGTATTAATGGTAAGTATGGTCATCCTATTATATGTTTAAAAGAATATATGGTCATTAATACGGCGAATATGTGTACGTGTTTAAACGTATATTGTAAAACTTGGAGATAAATTGAAGTATGTACCTGTACATACGCTACCGTACCGAAAATAGTTGCCTGACTGTGTTAAATTGGAAATTACACAATTGGCAATAGACCAGCCTACATATAATAATAATATTATTATTGATACGGAAAACCTAAACATGCCTTAGCGCGCCGCACACGCGTACGATGCGATATATATTGTACGACAAATATCGGGCACCGGTTAAGCCTATATTGTAGGCTATATATAGGTAAAATCGTAACTTGTGCGGTGGAAAATCGCAGGACATTTTGACGCACGATCGGCCTCGCAAAGAATCGAATAATTTTGATTTTCTACGATCGAGTCGTACTATTTATTGGAGGTAGCCAATCATATTCAGTCGCTCGACTAAAATCGTACCTGTGCGCACACAGAGCTTACAAATATCACATCTGTGTGGCGGGCACTGGCGGCTACAAATTATATAGAATAATTGAACTCGTATACATATATGCATTTTCGTAGCTGTGTCATTCTCAATTATCAAAGCGAAGCTCGTTTTTATATGTATAAAATACAAGACCACGTGGCAGCGAATATATTCCCATCCGGTAACAAATTGCGCCCAAAATTGCATTTAGACGTCTGCTACATGAAACTTCTAGCAATTTCGACGACGATGCTATATAATGTGTGTGTTTATATATATCTCGATTTATCACTACAAATTTCACATTATATATATGACCACAGTAATACTCGCATATCAAAACAAATTCAACATGTTAGGCACAAACTTTCCAATTGTTGAAACTGAAGGCCTACTTGACACCCATCCACTATAGCTTTCCTTGCGTTTTTGTACTGTATGTGGCTTGACAGCCAGTTAGCGTTTTTATCTAGCGCTTATTACATATATACTTAATATATAGATGTGAACAAAAATCATTCACTCCGAAAAATTATAAGGATATAGATCCAATAATGTCTATAAAAATCAGCCTGCTCCTACGTGGTCTGGAACAATGAAACTGCGAAATAAGTTTGGTGTGGCCTAAAATTTTTCCATGATTTCTGTTCCTTTACGCATGCGCGTAATCTCAATACCGCGCGTAATCCTCACGCAGACGATGTTGATATTTCTGACGTGTGTATTCTGATCAAATTTTAATGGATTAATAGTGACAAAAAATATTCTAGTTAGTTCAGTCATGATACTAAACATTCCAACAACAGGTATGTGTTTTTTATTTATGGTTTTATTTGTGTCATTTGACGTGAACAGTGTAAGTTAAAGGGGCATGCCCTTGCCACGTAAAATAAGTGGCTTCGCAGCGTTCCAATTTTTCACGCCTAGTATTAGACTGAAGGATTAAATGGTCCATAAATGTCCAAATATTAAAATTCCAATTAATCCGAAAGTCTAATTTGTTGGACTAATAATGACATATTGAGATAAAGATTTTAATTTTGAAAATTGAAATTCAGAGTGTAAACACTGGTAAATAACTAAATTTCAATTAGGCTTTGTACAATTTACAAGCGGAACTGCCACTAGTGTCGCTTAACATTGTCATACATAAATCAGCTCACTATCTAAAGCCTCCTTTGCGTTTGAAAGTGTAGATTTCGTGTTTTTGTTTGAAACGTCCGCCATTTTCTTTTGGCTGTATTTGTGCTGTGGGCTACAGCCGCTGCATATTCATGCCCCAATCATTGGTGGTCACACTAAAAACTGTACGCCGATGACGAGATCGATTTAGTATGTAAGTCATCATATGACCTCCATTTTTTTCTTTTCGAAATTGTTTCCCTGTTTCTAAAGGGATATAACATTTCCGTGTTAATATGATAGCCACGCGTGGTTTTGAAAAAATCACGGGCCTTGAACAGAATCCTTTATTTCGACTCTATAAAATTTTGGAAAAATTGGGTCCACAAAGCCCTTAAACCGTTATGACCGAAATCAATCGCCGTAGTGATTATTCACACATAAATTCATAATCGACATCCCTGTCTCAACAAAATGCGACACTTTGTCACTTTCAATGTTTTATTACACTTTGTCACTTTCAATGTTTTATTGGATAAAAAAAAACACAAGAAAATCGCGATATTTTGAAGAAATTATAAAAAAAATTGTGCATATAGATCGGGCACAATACTTTTAAATGTGGCATAACACATCGCATAAGCGATCGAAATAGTTCATAAACCTTTACCTTCTTGTAGATACCTCCTCTTGTAGGAGAACCGCCCTTTACGTCATAATATATGTTTATGTATGGTCGTCTCGATTGAACCGTGAAATTGTCATGAATGTAATTATTGTTGACTGGAATATACTGTATTTTAGCTTCGAGGGGCAGCAGGCCAAGAATTAGAAATAAAGCACATGTGGCTGTCCGATGTGGAAGATACTGTATATATGTTTCAGCTTCTTTTTTTTTAATAAAAAGCTGATAAATGATCCAGATCTTTCTTTGTGGTGTTAATGACATCCAGTCCATAGAGAAGTCTTGGCAGTATGTACCATTTCAAGAGGTGCGTTGAATATTTCTGGTTATCAGCAACGGTAGCTTTTCCACAGTATATACCTCCAAGGGAGGACCCGGGTTGATAAACTTCCATTGTTGCCAACAGACAATTGATGAACACTTTGTAGACAACAGGGAATCATACAAAGCCCTGCCGGACACCTTGCTTTTCCGGTAATCGGTGAGATTCCTCCAGATCCCATCTAATGATTGGTGATGCTCCGTGTACCATGCAGTGGACCTATCCGTAGGTACCGCCCCAATTTCAATTATAGCCAATGAGCCGATAGCTTAAACCCGGAAGCGACTTACGCCTGCCTAGTGATGTGAATCGCACCACAAACCGGTCCCTAACTACAGTTGTATAAGCTATCGGGAATTTACGAACACGAGAGCAAAATATGTCTTAAAAAGCTACAATGGTGTTGGTATGTGCATGGGGAACATGTCCGGTTGACGAACGATATTTATACATGTTTTAGTTCGGTTTCCTAAATAAAAAAGTAACTATGACATCTCTTCACGCTGGATTAAACAATGCCAACGACCAAACTCGGATCCTAGTGTTATTTAAATTTCAATATTTATATATAACAGATTTCAGCCTAAAACGTGGAAATAGTAGTCCTGATCGATGATGCGTTATGAATATTAATTGTGCCGCGAGCATGTGTTTTATGTGAAGTGTTTTTCGTTATAAATGTATACATGTGTTGCTGTTATAACATCGTGGTAATATTGAGTTCGAATGTCTGCTATTCACACTAACCTGTATGATCTCGTGCGAACGTCGATCTTACTGAATCCATTTGAGAATCTAAAGCTTCCACCGAAAATGTACGTGTAAATGAGAATCAACAGATGTTTTCCAAGAGAATTACACGAAATTTCACACATTGCACGTGCTTCGCGGTGTATACACGCAACCTTCACCGAACAAGTTCACTTTGTGCCATTGTTGCCTCGACATGGCAACATGTAACTGACTCCATGATAGTCGGCGTTTTCTTTAATGTACTATATTTACGGCAAATATAGGATGTGGAATTTTAAAAGGCCATTATTTGATAATCCTTTGCACCCGGCCTGATGTCACCAGGGTTCATTCAGGACGCTCGTGTATGGTAAACTGATATCGTTATATTTATTTCGAAAAAAGAGGGATTATAGATTAATTACCACATGTACACCCCCGTTTGGTTTATTTCATCAAGGTGTAAACCATTAGCATAGCTTCGATAAAAAAAATTCTATTTGATATTGAAGTTTCATAATGGCTTCATTTACATCGTTTGATTCAACGTATGCCTAAACATCTATCTTTGTTGTTTATCGGAAGTGGCCTAACAATCACACCTGTTTTTTGTTTAAAACTGGTTCTATTTTTGTTTATATCTAGTCACTTTTACATGTTGCATATATACACACAAAGGTATCTTGAAAATCGTGATATTCAGAACGAAGCTATATTATCGTGTTACATGGCGTTTAACAACACAGTTCTTTCTCATCGGAAGCTATTTTAGCACTGAAGAGATAGCGGAATTGAGATGGCTTGTGGTGCGTAAGTAACAGTAACCATTCAGTCTACAGGTGGGCGGGACGTACGGATAGGTCCGTTACGGAAGATCAGCCAATTATCGCATGTGACTCCGATCTTTGTCAGCTGCCGAAGGATTCCACACTGCCGTACAACGTCGAAGGTTTTCTTGGCATCCATAAAAGCAATGTAAATCTGTTTCTTCGTTTCTCTGGCTTCATTTATCAGTTCTGTTACAATGAGTGCAGCTTCGTGATTCTTTTTCTGTGAAGCCTTTTTGAACAGGACGTTGGTGCGCTTGTATTTTGTCCTTGATTCTGTTGAGATGAATTCTTTCCACGATTTTCCTGATGGTGCTCGTTATTGTAAGAGTTGGGGTCGTTCTACGGCTTGTCCCCCTTTTTGTAAATAGGGCACACGAGATCTGTTTTCAGCGACTCGGGAATTGAGGCACCTTGAACAATAATAATAATCAGGGTGCTGAGGCACCGCCAAATTTTAAATGCTCCATTGATACTCCATATTCGTCAGCTGCTTTTTCAGTTTTGAATGAAGCAGTACAATCTGTTATTTCTTCTGAGGTGGTACGTTCAACACTGGTCAGTTTGTTTTTGAAATTTAGATGTTAAGTGCTGGACGCTATTTTCCAATAGTTGTTCTAACAGTTCTTCAAAGGTCTCCATCGATGGGGGAGTGCCATTTTTTTCAAAGTAGTCAGCAAGGCCTTTGCTTATATCCTGATCTGTTTTCAACGTCGTGTCATCGATTTCCATGATGTGTGTTCGGGACGCTTTGTGGTCTTTGTTTATTGACCAGTTTGTGATATGCTTTGATGTCTGTCTTATTCAGCTCCATAATTTCTCAGAGATTGCCCAGGTCGGAGTTCAGCATGCTGTTGACATTGTGACTGTATGAGATGTTTCTAAAGTTTAATGCGATAATGACCATGTAGGTTTGCAGATCGATTCATAATTTCATACTAAAAATCATATCAGAGTGTTCGGTTGTGGCTTGTGGTGTTACTTACTACTATTTACTAGTAAATATTTTACGGATGAAAATTGGAAAAGGACGTCAACTTTTAATCCAAATTACCCATCGACATCGAAGAAAGATGCGTTTCGTATTTTATATGTTGATATGGAATACTCTGTATCCATGTAGGTATATACGAAAAATACTATATCGGCAGTATATATCGCGCCCGTCATGAATAGTTCGAAGTTGGAATGTGCACAGTTAGCCTGATTTAGGTGCACATTTATTCATTTATCTACTTTGAGCCAAGAGATTCGCCAAGAAAAACACCACCGTATATGTACAGAGGACGCCGTGTTTGTGATAAATTCCACACAAAAAACGTACCGGTGCAATGGTACCTCCTGGTTGAGGTTGTCCAACGTTTACAAAAGAGTGGGGCCTACAACATTTGAAGAAGCGTCTGACATTCTTAACTATACAAATGTTCATATACTGGAAAATCAGTTTGCAAGCACACCGCCCCCCCCCCCAATGGGTTAGAGTTTCTCAACTTGAATATATCTAAATCTTCATCACCCATATTGCTGATAATGTTCCAAGTAAGTGTCATTTCAGTCAAAAATTCGATTAACAGCTATCATGACAATTTCCACTCACTTCCAACAATCATTAAAGTTTCAACACTTGCTTCGTTCTTGGTGTTTATGGATCAGTTGCTCAAATATTTACTTTGATAACTTGTTTGAACCACATAGCAATTATTGTACGTTTCATACCAGAAACAAATATTTATTTTGAAATTTGATAACTTGATTGAACCACATAGCAATTATCTATCAGAAACAAATATTTATTTTGAAATTTGATAACTTGTTTAAACCACATAGCAAGTGTACTACCAGGAACAATTTGTAGTTATTCTGTGTTGGGAACAATTAATGTTGGTCAACAGCTGCATTCAGCAGTGCATATGTTTGAGCACAATGCTATTATTACATTATTTCCCCTATTTTTGGTAATACCAAGGATTGGAATTGAATAGTTCAATGGTTTTGTAATTATTCGATGCACGCCATACATATAAACAAAACGTTATAAGCGAATACACAATCTTTATTGTTCCACATCGAGAAAAGAGTAACAACTGACGCTCTTTACATTTTTATACGCCTTTTTTGAAAAAATGTCGTATTATGTTATCAGTCTGTCCGTCCGTCTGTCCGTCCGTCCGTCTGTCTGTCCGTCTGTCCGTCCGTCCGTCCGTCCGTCCGTTAACATTTTTGGTTTCCGATTGATAACTCCAGTTTGGATTATTTGATCTGAACCAAAGTTGTTATGTGTATTTCCCAGCTAAAGATACAGGCCAAGTTAGAATATGGGTTATGTCCAATTATTTTTACATGAGTTACGGCCCTTTTTCGACTTAGAATTTTACCGTGTTAACATTTTTGGTTTCCGACCGATAACTCCAGTTTGGATTATTTGATCTGAACCAAAGTTGGTATGTGTATTTCCCAGCTATAGATACAGGCCAAGTTCGAATATGGGTTTCGTCCAATTATTTTTACATGAGTTACGGCCCTTTTTCGACTCAGAATTTGACCGTCTGTTAATATTTTTGGTTTCCGACCAATAACTCCAGTTTGGATTATTTTATCTGAACCAAAGTTGGTATGTGTATTTCCCAGCTAAAGATACAGGCCAAGTTCGAATATGGGTTCCGTCCAATTATTTTTACATGAGTTACGGCCCTTTTTCAACTTAGAATTTGACCAATTTCATAACATTTTGGTTTCCGACCGATAACTCCAGTTTTTATTATTTGAGCTGAACCAAAGCTGGTATGTGTATTTCCCAGCTAAGACTTCATGCCAAGTTTGAATATAGGTTCTGTCTAATTATTTTTACATGAGTTGGCCATTTTTCTACTTAGAATTTGACCACATTTTGGCATTGAAATTAGGGGTATATCAGATTTTCTTTAAATGTAAGCTCAAAGTATTATCTTATTTTGCGATAGTACAATTCGAAATGGCTAAAGGGCGTATTTTGCCACGCCCTAGCGATGCTCTTGTTTTAATTTGGGAAAGCAGTCGAACCCAGAGTTTTCTAAATGTTATGTCTTGAATTCGTCTTCCGTGGCATTCACAGAGATGGTATAAATTTGTTTCTCGTACATGCATTTATGTATATCGATTTAGATTTTGATCCTGGGAAATTGGTCGGAATAGGACACGACCGAGTATATTGTTATGTATATATCACTACGTTGGGACGTCAAATTTCAATAATTGGTTTTATGAGAATTTGGGGGTTTTGTTTGTCCTGTTGCAGTTGGAAATTTCAATGTGAACACTCCCAACGATGACCATGCACCTGCATAAATTGCCTTTTCACAATGTGAACACGCCCGTTTTTTGCATGCGATTAAATATGGATGGCGCTAGCCAAACAATTGTGTAATCAATGGATTTTGCAATCAATAATATGTGGTGTGGTTTACAGAATTGGATTGTGATCTAATAACTATATTCAGTCTATGTGTTGGTAACATGTGGTACGCGAACATAGAACACGGATTCGATTACACCCGATATATGACTGGTGTGCTCTGGTAGGGATTGTACAGATTTGATTACACCCGGTATGACTGGTGTGCTCTGGTAGAGATTGCACAGATTCGATTACACCCGATATGACTGGTGTGCTCTGGTAGAGCTTGCACAGATTCGATTACACCCGATATGACTGGTGTGCTCTGGTGGGGATTGCACAGATTCAATTACACCCGATATGACTGGTGTGCTCTGGTAGAGATTACACAGATTCGATTACACCCGATATGACTGGTGTGCTCTGGTAGAGATTGCACAGATTCGATTACACCCGATATGACTGGTGTGCTCTGGTAGAGATTGCACAGATTCGATTACACCCGATATGACTGGTCTGCTCTGGTGGGGATTGCACAGATTCGATTACACCCGATATGACTGGTGTGCTCTGGTAGAGATTACACATATTCGATTACACCCGATATGACTGGTGTGCTCTGGTAGAGATTACACAGATTCGATTACACCAGATATGACTGGTGTGCTCTGGTAGAGATTGATGAGAAACGACAGCGATCTCCTTACTATACAGATCGCCCATGAATTATTTTACAAGATATAATCACGTATATTTGGAAAATATTTGAAATATAATTATGTAAGTCCTGTTATGCAGACACAATATTGAAATTCTGGTAAGTTAGCGGTTAATATAGGCACGTCTGTGTGGCCGCGGCCCTCAATCAGTTTATTTCTCATAAACCTATACATACATAGGTATGGAGATAATAACAGTTAAATATATACAATATGTACATAGGCATGTGAGCTTCCGGGTGACAAATGTTGTATACATGGATTACATTACATAACCTTCATCGCTACATATATGTATAACACTGTAACATGTATATGGATATTACTAATATATAAGCATATACAACTAAATAGATTTATTGTATATGCTTACATATACATATTTATAAATATATATTAATAACTGTGTGTATGCGTATATCGGTACTGTTCTTACACAAATTATGATAATGCTTGTTCGAGCTATTTTCTAGCTGAGTTATTCGGTCATTTCTCGATTTACAAGCTTAATAAATTCGCACAACTTGCGGAGGTGTGTTACATTGTCGTCATTGAGTAAATCACTCATCAATATTGTATTAGGACGTCGGCCAGTTAACATTGGTAACAATCTGCGCCGGGCGTTGTTCATATTTTTACATACGAGAAGGTAGTGAAATTCGTCACCAATTACCCTTGTATCACATAACACGCAAGTGCAGTCATTACGTTCGGTATTGTTCCACCGTCCCGTTTCTATTGGTAACTTATGGTTACTAGTTCGGAATTTGCATAACAGTGTTCGGTTATGGTCGCTAAGTGTATCAAGATAGGGTTCAAAATCAAAGTCGTGTTTGAAAATTCGGTATATTTGACCACGACTTGCCCTCGTCCGTGAGTGTGTGGGTTTCCAGGTGAACCCATCCCAATGGTCTGGCCACTAAAACCACACCAGGCGCCCCAGGGACGGTCATGGCTAGTTCGCTTCATTCGTGACAAACATATCACAAATTGCCTGACTTGGCTTTGGTGGGCGTGAAAACCGTGAAATGGGAAGGGGGCGTGGAATAGGGTCGATATGTTCGAGTGGTATGTACGGCAATGCGAAGTGGAGTCGTTGCTATTGGGCCAGACTTATAGTATGCTGTCGCCAACATTCATGATTTGAATTCGCCAGCCGGCGTTGGAGCGGGTAAGTCGCATTGTCTCTTGTCGCTGTTCCCGCTGACTGGTTCTGGATCACTTGTGAGTTGTGTGGCCGTCCAGTGTGAACGATTTCTGGACTTGACCGATGATTAAGAAGTTGACCCCCTCTGTTTTGTTAGCCGCCTTGGACAGATTGCGCTTTGTGGATACCCTTAACTAGACACTAGGCTAAGGGAGGCTTCGTGCATCTGTCTGTGGACTACCAGATTGCTCCAGCAGTACTCCCTGCTGGCGGTAACTCGGCAGCTGGAATCCACCAGCGACCTACCATCTGGTATGGAGATCTCGACAACCAGAAGATGAAGCGGAGGAAGAATTAAGACCCCCCCAGAAGAAGAAAGGACGCTGAGAGAAGGGCCAATTAGAAATAGGGGCGAGCTGAGAGACGCACAGCTCCCCCCACTTGGCTGCTGATCCAGACATTACACCAGCTAGCAGAGACGCCGAAGTCATTCCGGAGGTACCTGCCGTCGACTCTGGGGCCAGCGACACGGATGACACCCCGGACACCCATGTCTTAGACTTTGAGATAGAGATGGACACGTTACCACCTCGGACACCGAAATTCCATCAAGACGCTGTGTCCCCCATATCTACCAGCTGCAGCAACAACAACAACACCAGTAGCTCCGCTGTCTCAGTTGCGGAGATGTGGGATGCAGTTAGTCGGCTCAGCGGGAAATCGCTGCAACAAAAGCAAAGGCAGACACCATCATCGAAGACTGTATCAGAAACCAAGAAAGAGCGGCAGCCATTTTCCAGGGAGAAAGCGCCACACAGTCAGACGATCAAAAAAGAAAGAAGAAAACAGCAAAGAAGAAAATAAGTAAAACAAAGTCTAGATAATTTTTCATCTCACATGTTATGTATTTCATAATCATAACTCCCAAAATCATCTCTTAGTGGATTGTAGGAAAGGGGTGCCGCCCCTTCCAAATCCTCCCTGGTCTTGTCCTAAATCCCAATAAATAAAAACATGCTGTCGCCAGGCCTGTATCTTCCACCACACTCAACACATTCAACAACAAAGGAGCGGAGGTACTCATTAAGTATGTTGGAGCCTGGAGGCCATATTAATATACAGGGAAATGAAGTAGCTGATGGTGTGGCCAAAGAGGCAGAACATGAATCTGAGATGATGGACTCATATTCAAAAGAGACCAACAATACCGTAGTAAATGTACATTTGAAGAATGCATACAACAAAAATTTAATGATGAAATGACAGTTTCAATGGTCAAATCTAGTAATCTACAAAGGCACATCACATGGAAGAGCTATTCCCCAATATAGTTGAGGCTGTAAAATGCATAAAGAAACATATCAGCGACGACGAGCACACATAAGATGCACATATTGACATCAGGTCACTCCAGCTTGAAAGGCCATATCGAAAAGTTCACCAAGAGTAGCACAACAAGCTGTGAATCGGTAACAAGGGAAGGGTGTGCCATTTCATTCTGTCCGTTGTAATATGTCGAGAGGGAAGAAATGATAAATGAGATCGAGATGGGGTTCGTGCAGTTAATGCCAGACAGGGATGTGGCTAGAGGGGGTGTGGGGGGGTGTCTCACACCCCAGCAGAGAGCTATATTTTCAATAGTTGGAAATTTCATACCTGCCACAACGAAATTTCACACCAACAATAGGTTGAAAATGTTCTTGTAGTTTGATTATAAAACAATTTATTGGGGGGAATTTATTGTTTTTCGACCAATATTTGCATATGTTCCTATTTTTGGTCAAAATTTTTGACAGAAATGGACATCAATTGGAAATTTTCCAACCTTAGGGGGGGTGACAGGTTGGAAATTTCCAACACTTGGAAAGCTTGTGTCCTGGTCCATCGCCCGTGGCCAGTCAAAAACTTCTAGTTAATTTAAGAAAACAATATTGTCATACAATTGGTCAACATTATCATTGGAATTGTCATCAGTTGGAAATTTTCCAACCTAAGTGGGGGTGTAGGGTTTGAAATTTCCAACAGTAGGAAGGCTTGAGGTTAGTCTAGATGTTAGGATTTTGCGATTTTCTTGTTCAGATTTCAAAATTTTCGCACACCAGGCCGAACCATGGTCGGCCCGGCGTGTCATTGCCCCATCCACATGGCCAATACAAAACTGCTAATTAGTTTAGCAAAACAATATTTTACTACATTTGGTCAAACTTGTAGACATAAATGGTCATCAGTTGAAGAATTTTCCAACCTGAGGGGGAGCATGAGGTTTGAAATTTCCAACACTAGGAAAGATTCAGTTGAGGCCAGTCTAGATGCTAGGATTTGCGATTTTCTTGTATATAGTTTTCAAAATTTTCTCACACCGGGCCAAACAACCATGGTCGGCCTGGTGTTCCCTGGTCTGTTGTCGGTAGCTGTGTGCATTTGTCTGGAATTAGATCACTAGTTGTTTTTTTTTGGGGACAATTTTCAGGTTAAAATATCTTAATGTTCTCATACTGGGAAAATACTAGTAGAAGCATGGCTTATGAATATAATATATAGGAAATTAGGCCTGAGCATGAGGTACAAGGGGGGGGTGCAAATGGAATTATGCAAAAAGTTGTGTTGGTGCGATTCCAACAGAAGGGGGGGGGTGCAAATGGAATTATGCACAAAGTTGTGTTGGTGTGATTCCGACTCAAGGGGGGGGGGGTGCAGTTGGAAATTCCCAAGGTGGACACCCCCCCCAGCGGAGACCCTCTAGCCACATCCCTGATGCCAGATCACTGATTGGAGGCAGCATCAAAATACGACTATGCAGAACATTATCCAGAAGGCAGTTCGTGGCTTCCTTTCGGCTACATTAAAACGAATTTGAAAATCCGACTGTTCCGTTATGAACTAGAGTATTAGTACTTGCGGTTACAGTACTGTATCTGAGGGAACAAAGTACATGAGTCCTTATTCAACAGATAGTGAAAAGCGGATTTCAACAACAAAAATAGTGGACTCCACAATTAGCCCACACAAACACTACACTGTATCAATCAAATTAAGTTGTGGACTTCACAATTAGCCAACATAAAGACTATCTCAATAAAATTAAGCCGATTTTAATCCCTTCGAATTAATGGTGCCGACTTCTCTGGGGCCGTCTTCGCATGGCGCCGTCTCCGTTTGGGGCCGACCTCGAACGGGGCCGACTTATCCAGATACTGTGTGGCCATCAGCGCGTTCCATCTAGCCACTTCCTCTAAAGTTTTTTTCCAATGGGTCACTTTCGGTTTCACTTTCGCCAACAGCAACAGTCGGGCGTTTTCACTCCACAAGATAGACGAGTAATTTGTCACGAATTCAATCACAAACAACACAACACGTAAGTGCATCATTTATGAACGATATTCGGGTATGTTCGCTATCATGGTAGGAACTTTTGAAGTTTGATTCCGTTTCTCGATCGACAGTCGCCAACGAGATCTCGCCAGCTTCCTCAAGACAAGAAAAGAATGCGGAAGTGATCCTGGTGGAAAACACTCCAGAGCTATCTCTTTTCTAATGATAGTAGATCTATTCCCCCGATCGCGTCAAATGGCGAATTCCTGATCTCATCAACTGACAAAGCCAACGCATTTAATACATACTTCTCTACTATTTCGTCAGTTGATGATACTGGGAAGAGCCTACCCCAATCCGTACTTGACCCTGACCGCCCACAAATATCTTTTATAAAACTTACACCTGTCGATGTGTATACCGCACTGAGGGGCCTCAAGGTGGCAAAATCCAGCGGACCAGACTGTGTAAGCCCAAAAGTCCTGAAGAATTGTGCATCATCACTGTGTGAACCATTATCATTTTATTTCAATTCTTTTATCAAGAATAGCTATTATCCACCAGAATGGAAAATATCAAATGTCACGCCGATATTTAAAACTGGTGATACCAGTCTTGTGAACAACTACCGCCCAATCTCTCTTTTGAGTTGTGTATCAAAAGTATTCGAGAAGTGCATTCACAAATATCTCTCGGAATTTCTTAAAGAAAACAATATCTTATCTAATTATCAATCGGGGTTTATGAAGGGTGACTCGACTGTATTCCAGCTAACAGACATATACGATTACATAAGCATTTCTTTAAACGAGGGTAAAGTAGTCCGATGCATATTTTGTGATATCAGCAAAGCATTCGATAAGGTCTGGCACTTGGGACTAATCCATAAACTCGAAAAAGTCGGAGTATCTGGGAATTTGCTTAACCTCATCAAATCATACCTTGCTAACAGGAAGCAGAGAGTAGGGATTGAAGGAAGTTTTTCCGAATGGCAACAAGTAACCGCCGGTGTACCCCAGGGATCTGTGCTTGGCCCTCTTTTATTTTTGGTCTACATAAACGATATTGCAGTAAATATAACAAGTAACATCCGCCTCTTTGCCGATGATACCTCAATATACCTGACAGTTGAAAGTCCTGCGCTAGCCGCTAATGTACTAAATGATGACCTATATACGCTCGATCAATGGTCAAAAAAATGGCTTGTCGAGTTCAATCCACTAAAAACGGAATCAATGTTAATAGCAAGAAAGGATACAGACGTCCACCACCCCCCACTAACTATGGGAACTACCACCTTAATCGAAGTTCCTTTTCATAAACACCTCGGACTGATCTTCAATAACCGAGGTACGTGGTGCACACACATCCGCATCACGATCGAAAAGGCATGGAAACGGGTTAATCTAGTTAGGAAACACAGATTTACATTGAACCGTAAAACACTGGAAAGAATATACTTTGCCTATGTAAGACCAGTGCTTGAATATGCATCACCAGTATGGGATAATTGTCCTAATTATCTCAGCAATGATATAGAGAAAATACAATTTGAAATGGCAAGGATCGTTACTGGAGCGACGAACAGCGCCAGTAAAGAGAGCCTACTATTAGATACTGGTTGGGAGACCCTGGCATCAAGGAGGAAAAAACAAAAGCTTATACAATTCCACAAAATAGTTAATAGTACAGCACCCGTGTACCTACGAAATTATATTTGTCACTCTGAAAACCAAACCGGTTATAATCTTAGACATCATGCAATACGACTACCATTGGACGCCACAAAGGATATTTATAAAGATACATTTTTACCCTCTACAATAAGCGATTGGAATAGACTGCCAGAGTGTGTAAAAAATTGTACCAACCTGGACAAGTTTAAAGAGTCACTTGCTGACGATCGTATATACACACATCCATACTACTATCATTGCCATAGTCGCAAATCCCAAGTATACCACACACGATTGAGACTGAAATGTAGTAATTTGAATTTCGACCTCATGACCAATTTTGTTAGGCCCGACCCATATTGTGCATGCGGTGCTGTTGAAACAGCCCACCATTACCTGTTAGAATGCCATTTATACCAGGCATCAAGATTGGAATTGCTATCATCTCTACCAAACATAATATTATCAGAAAGAACCCTACTCGAGGGTTCACCCGAAAGTTCCATTAGGGAAAATCATAGGCCGCACAAAGATACCTAATTAGTACAAAACGATTCTAAACGTAATACTATGTCACATGTCTTCTGCCATTGAGTCATATATAAAGTCATACATAATGTCATAATTCGGAAAGCCTGACTGCCCAGCTAACTCATGTAGTCTCTGTACGCCAAGTTATACACAATTGACATATAATTCTACAGCCGAATGTTAAACTACCCCGCCCCCATTGACCATCCTATCTTTCTGACCTTTCTTAAACCTATCTACTCTCCTTTCGTCCCATTGGTTACCTTTAATTCCTTAATCACACCCCACTCCAGTTCTTATCTTATCTCTTGTTATCTTTTGTTGAGTGCGATCTATATCAAAATCACCAATAAGTTATTTAAAGTACAAACCAGAAAAATTCCCGTCTGACACGCTCGAACGGCCTTATGTAGTTCGGAAAATTTAAGCGATCTGGGAGAGGACTTACAAAAAAGCCACAATAGGCTTGTTGTCTCATCCCTTTCCAATCACCCATACTCATCCATTAGCATTTTTGTAAAATATTTAACTTGTTTTGTATTGGGAATAAATATTGTTTACACCAAGTGAATCTTTAGTTTTTGAAAATAAAAATCATGTTTTAAATGTTGTTTAACTCAGCACATCATGAGTTTTGAAGACCATATTTAAAGACTAATGTCAGTTGAACTTTCTCTATGACATCAAATAATCACGATGAGCTTATACAGCAAAATTCTCTTACTAGCAGCGGCTTTGAAGTTGGAGATGGTTGGACAATAGCATCGTCCTGGAACCAGTCAGTGTCAGCTGTACAGATTTCTCCACCCTTCTACTTTCCTGTGGGGATATACATCCATGCCCGGTGCCCATATTTATCTGCTGCAGATGTGTAACAAATCAGTTTGTGGAGAAGATAAAGCCATTTCCTGTGATGATTGTGATAAGTGGACCCATCTGGTTTGTTCTGACATGTCACCAACGATGGGTCCTACTATACGCAGCAAGTCCCTGGATATGCAGCAAGTCCCCGGTAAATGCAGCAAGTCCCTGGTAAATGCAGCAAGTCCCTCACACCTAGGGTGGATTAGTGGAGTTGTTGATGAGTTTAATCAGTGTTTTATTATCCATTTGATTTATGGTCTGTGGCAGTTGATTAGAATTGATTGGAAATCTTTATCCCTTTATAATTATTTAAGATGTGTATTTGTAGATTTTTATATATAAAATAAAATAGTTTTTCTAAATTTTATTAAGTTGCTATTTCTTTTATTCTACTTACTATTTAATATAATTTAATTAATATGATTTATATATTTTTTGTGATTAATTATCACTGAACAGGTGTTTGTTTTTGTAGGACAAAGGAACTTTCTGGGAGTTTCTCCTTTGAAGATTTGTTTGTTTTCACTGCGTAAACACATGTTGGTGATTAATTATCACTTAACAGGTGTTTGTTTTTGTAGGACAAAGGAACTTTCTGGGAGTTTCTCCTTTGAAGCTCATTTGAAGATTTGTTTACCAGACTGAATAATTATCAACCAGTGTTATTTCAAGATTCAGCTCACGTCTGAGATGGCATGTTGTGTATTTAATCAAATGTATATAAGCTGCAACTAAGATTTTATATATAGTAATTAGCGTTTATTTGTTAGTCTATTCCTGATATGATTTTAATAAAGAGCGTTTATTTCACTGATTGTGAATCTCTGAACCATATTCTTAAACAGACAGTGGACTGGAAATCAAAACCTTTAACGAAGTTAGTGCAGGCACTGTTTAGTATAGTTGACGGAGAGTACAAGGAATTGCAACGTAGTTTATTCGGATTTGGACAGTTTACATTAACCAAGGAGTTCGCCCGGAAATCTGGAATTTTAATACATGTATCAAAATATTTTTTTATTCAATAAAATCTTCCCAAACGAATGTCTCAATACCTTGGTTTTTCCCTTTCCTTACTGGCCACATATATATACAATTTATTCTAATAAACTTTTATTTCAGCTCACTGCTATATATATATATGTATATTTATAAAACTGTGCTCTATTTTTATTTTGTTGCTATTCTACTATTCTCATGTTACTTGTTCGCATTTACCAATAAAAACATCTAAAAAAACCCAACCCTTAATTTTATCATTCAATGATTCAGTCCCATAATTGATTTAAACAATTCAGTCCAATTCCCTTCAATAATCTATTAGTATTACGATCAAATTAAAGCCCTTTGATTAAAGCCCTTTGTAATCAGCACCTCCACTGATTAAACACATCGTTGTGTAAACACGCATGGCTAATCCACCGTAATCCACCCTAGGTGTGAGGGACTTGCTGCATTTACCAGGGACTTGCTGCATTTACAGGGGACTTGCTGCATATCCAGGGACTTGCTGCGTATAGTAGAACCGCCAACGATGTATGACTCTCTTGCGAAAAATGATTCTGAATTTACGTTTATATGTAACTAGCAGGGTGACCCGACTTCATCCGGGCTGTTTCCCCTCTGCTTCATCCGTCGAAAGACGCGATTTGACATTGAATTGACCATTTTGAAGGTCAAGGTCAGGTCGGAGTCACGATTTGACCCGTCCAAAACACTCCCTGGGGCCCGGACAAAAGTACCCCTAGGTATCAAATTTCGTCGAAATCCCGTCGAAAGGCGCGATTTGACCTTGAATTGACCATTTCGAAGTTCAAGATCAGGTCAGGGTCACGATTTGACACGTCCAAAGCACTCCCCGGACAAAAAGTATCCCTAGGTATCAAATTTCGTCGAAATCCGTCTGGCAGTTTTCCCGGCCATTGCTAACAAACAAACAGACAGACAGAAGTCCCGCTCTTTAAAATGTGGTTTACTGGACGTATCACATGGAAACCCATTATAAGAACAAGCATCCTGGATCAGACTGTCCAGTTAAGATATGTGACTCTGAGAAAGTCATGCAAACAAAAGATCGCACCTCACAAGTACCCTGTGGTGCGTATAGCCGTCATTCCGTCCGTCCCGAATTTGTAAGAGATTTGTTCACCTGACCATTACCTAGAATGAGTTCGCAAGCCAGGCCTGGCCAGATATTTTTACCGGAGTTATTGGACTTTGTTTATTATTTTTGTCGAATTTACCAAACAGCAAATAGACAACGTCACAGGGCTCATTTCCACAAATCTCAACGGATTTCAAAGATATTTGATATGAGTTCACCTGACCATTACCTAGAATGAGTTCGCAAGCCAGGTCTGGCCGGATATATTTACCGGAGTTATTGGACTTTGTTTATTATTTTTGTCGAATTTACCAAATAGCAAATAGACGACGCCACAGGGCTCATTTCCACAAATCTCAACGGATTTCAAAGATATTTGGTATATATGAGTTCACTTGACCAGTATCTAGAACGAGTTCGCAAACCAGGTCCGGCCGGATATTTTAAGCGGACTTATTGGACTTTGTTTATTTTTTTGTGCGCAAATGGACGACGGCACATCGCTCATTTCCACAAATGTCAACGGATTTCAAAGATTTTTGTTATATATGAGTTCACATGACCAGTATCTAGAACGAGTTCGCAATCCAGGTCTGGCCGGATATTTTCAGCAGAGTTATTGGACTTTGTTTATTATTAGCTCAACTTACTTTTGTAAGTTTGAGCTATTGCCATGGTTTGGCGTCCGTCGTCCGTGTGTCCGTGTGTGCGTGTGTCTGTGTGTCCGTCAACAATTTCCTTTGGCGCGGGCTACAGGTTGTACCTTTGGTTTGATCTTCATGAAATTTGTCATGAATGTTGACATTGAAATGTAGATGGGAACGAGTCATTTTGGGGTCATTCGGCCAAAAAACATGGCCGCTGGCAGCCATCTTGGATTTCAAGATTAAATCCATTGGCACGGCCTACAGGTCGTACTGTTCATCTGATCATCATGAAATTTGTCATTGATGTTAATAATGACATGTAGATGGGAACGAGTGATTTTGGAGTCGTTCGGCCAAAAAACATGGCCGCCAGCAGCCATCTTTGATTTTACTCTTTGCATGACTAAATCCTTTGGCGCGGGCTACAGGTTGTACCTTTGGTCTAATCTTTATGAAATTTGTCATGAATGTTGACATTGACAAGTAGATGGGAACGAATCATTGTGTGGTCATTCGGCCAAAAAACATGACCGCTGGCGGCCATCTTAGATTTCAAAATTCAATCCATTGGCGCGGGCTACAGGTCGTACTGTTCGTCTGATCATTATGAAATTTGTCATGGATATTAATATTGACATGTAGATGGGAATGAGTCATTTTGGGGTTGTTCGACTAAATCCATTGGCGCGGGCTACAGGTCGTAGCTTTGATCGGAACATCATGAAATTTGTCATGGATGTTAACAATGACATGTAGATGGGAACGAGTGATTTTGGGGTCGTTCGGCCGAAAAACATGGCCGCCAGCAGCCATCTTGGATTTTACTATTTGCATGACTAAATCCTTTGGCGCGGGCTACAGGTCGTACCTTTGGTCTGATCTTTATGAAATTTGTCATGAATGTTGACATTGACCAGTAGATGGGAACGAGTCATTTTGGGGTCATTCGGCCAAAAAACATGGCCGCTGGCAGTAGAGATGGGCGGTTAACCGTGGAATCAGTTCGGTTTCGGTTGTCGGGAAAAACCGGAAATGACAACCGTGGTAAGTTGGAAAAACCCGTAGTTTCAATGTCACAACTTCCTGTAATCATGGCAGAGCACGACGAACAAACGAGTCCTGTGTGGAAATATTTTTCAAAGAAAGATAAGAAATTAAGTGTGCCGCCTGTAATATATGCAGAAAGGAGTTCGCATGGTGAAATCGCGCCACGAATTAATTACGTTGCTTCCGTGTACACCTATTTTCGCCGTAGTAAACACAACACAACTTGTCACAAGTCAGTTTATTTCTCATGATCTTTTAATCATTAAGGCCGTACAAATACTCTGAAAGGTGAATTTGATAACGAGGATACGATATCAAAAGGTATCAATCATTGTTACCCGCATTCCCTATTAGTTTTTATCACTGTTTGGATGTTAAATCGTCAAATATATTTGTGCGCCGTTGATTAAAAATGTTATACCGGAATCGGAGCCGGAATGAATTATACCGTTTGTCGGTAAACTGTTGAGAAATAGCACTCATTCAGGTGACTTGTATTGGATGCATGTATAGTGTGTACAGTATTATGTTCCCTAAATATGTTAATAGGCATATAGCCAGATAATGTGATTGAGAGATTCTAGTCATGTTTTATTTTCATTTTGTTTATTTCAAATTTTATTTTTCAAATCATAACTATACACATATATCTAGTCACACACATTAGTTTTATGCCAATATAAATGATCATTATATTATTTCACACTTATGATCATATGATGCTGAATTGCAGTCATACACAATACACAGACTCACTTGCATTCTAGCACTGCCACTCGACATGGACATTAACAATATACATGTAATAGTAACAATATGATACATAATTTACAATTATAAAAGGACATGTACCTCACAAGTTATGGTAATAAAATTGGTGTGTTTTCTTTGTAATATGATGAAGCATAATTAGATTTTGTTCACATTAGTCATTTTTATTAATAAAAACCGAAACCGAAACCGAGACTCAACTCTTTTTCCACAACCGAAACAGAAACCGAGGCAAATTTTCACAACCGCCCATCTCTAGCTGGCAGCCATCTTGGATTTCAAGATTCAATCCATTGGCGCGGGCTACAGGTCGTACTGTTCGTCTGATCATCATTAAATTTGTCATTGATGTTAATAATGACATGTAGATGGGAACGAGTGATTTTGTGGTCGTTCGGCCAAAAAACATGGCTGCCAGCAGCCATCTTGGATTTTACTCTTTGCATGACTAAATCCTTTGGCGCGGGCTACAGGTCGTTGTGTTGGTCGGAAGTTTATGAAATTTGTCATGGATGTTAACACTGATATGTAGATGGGAACGAGTGATTTTGGAGTCGTTCGGCCAAAAAACATGGCCGCCAGCAGCCATCTTGGATTTTACTCTTTGCATGACTAAATCCTTTGGTGCGGGCTACAGGTCGTAGCTTTGGTCAAATGGTCATGAAATTTGTCATGAATTATAACAATGACATGTAGACGGGAACGAGTCGTTTTGGGGTCGTTCGGTCAAAAAACATGGCCACCAGCATTTTACTCTTTGCATGACTAAATCCTTTGGCGTGGGCTACAGGTCATACCTTTGGTCTGATCTTTATTAAATTTGTCATGGATGTTAACACTGACATGTAGATGAGAACGAGTGATTTTGGTGTCGTTCGGCCAAAAAACATGGCCGCCAGCAGCCATCTTGGATTTTATTCTTTGCATGACTAAATCCTTTGGCACGGGCTACAGGTTGTACCTTTGGTCTAATCTTTATGAAATTTGTCATGAATGTTGACATTGACATGTAGATGGGAACGAATCATTGTGGGGTCATTCGGCCAAAAAACATGGCTGCCAGCGGCTATCTTGGATTTCAAAATTCAATCCATTGGCGCGGTCTACAGGTCGTACTGTTCGTCTGATCATCATGAAATTTGTAGGTCGTAGCTTTGGTCAGATCTTCATAAAATTTGTCATGGATGTTAACAATTATACGTAGATGGGAACGAGTCCTTTTGGGGTCAATTGGCCAAAACAAATGGCCACCAGCAGCCATCTTGTATTTTACTCTTTGCATCACTAAATCCTTTGGCGCAGGTTAGACATTTCAATTGGCACCTTTCCTATTCCTCCATTTACTGTCAACCATTAAATTATTCCCCTACATAAGTTGAGCTACAGTGTCATTGACACTTTCATTTTTGGTGCAAATGGACGACATCACATGGCTAATTTCCACAAATTTCAGTACCTAAAATGAGTTCGCAAGCCAGGCTTTTTGACAAAATTCCACCTCTTGTTTAGCACATACCTAGAACGCAAACATTATTGAGAATGCACTTCCCCAACTGCACAATTCGGCGGGGGATACCGTCGTTTTGCGACTGCTTGTTGTGTTAGATTCATTAAGATACCGTACTCGTAGTAGTTGAGTTTTAGATATAGGTATCAGTGATCATTGCATGACCTACACCACCAGAGGCACTAAGCACATGGGTGGCCAAAATCTATTAAAATTCAGGTCCTTCCGGATTGTAGGAAAGGGGTGCCGCCCCTTCCAAATCCTCCCTGGTCTTGTCCTAAATCCCAATAAATAAAAACATGCTGTCGCCAGGCCTGTATCTTCCACCACACTCAACACATTCAACAACAAAGGAGCGGAGGTACTCATTAAGTATGTTGGAGCCTGGAGGCCATATTAATATACAGGGAAATGAAGTAGCTGATGGTGTGGCCAAAGAGGCAGAACATGAATCTGAGATGATGGACTCATATTCAAAAGAGACCAACAATACCGTAGTAAATGTACATTTGAAGAATGCATACAACAAAAATTTAATGATGAAATGACAGTTTCAATGGTCAAATCTAGTAATCTACAAAGGCACATCACATGGAAGAGCTATTCCCCAATATAGTTGAGGCTGTAAAATGCATAAAGAAACATATCAGCGACGACGAGCACACATAAGATGTACATATTGACATCAGGTCACTCCAGCTTGAAAGGCCATATCGAAAAGTTCACGAAGAGTAGCACAACAAGCTGTGAATCGGTAACAAGGGAAGGGTGTGCCATTTCATTCTGTCCGTTGTAATATGTCGAGAGGGAAGAAATGATAAATGAGATCGAGATGGGGTTCGTGCAGTTAATGCCAGATCACTGATTGGAGGCAGCATCAAAATACGACTATGCAGAACATTATCCAGAAGGCAGTTCGTGGCTTCCTTTCGGCTACATTAAAACGAATTTGAAAATCCGACTGTTCCGTTATGAACTAGAGTATTAGTACTTGCGGTTGCAGTACTGTATCTGAGGGAACAAAGTACACGAGTCCTTATTCAACAGATAGTGAAAAGCGGATTTCAACAACAAAAATAGTGGACTCCACAATTAGCCTACACAAACACTACACTGTATCAATCAAATTAAGTTGTGGACTTCACAATTAGCCAACATAAAGACTATCTCAATAAAATTAAGCCGATTTTAAAGGGGTACTGTACCCAAGATGTTGTTGTTGGTTTCTATAATCCCCGAGTCGGAGAATAAGGTAACAACTTTTCCATTTTTTGAAAGTCTGTTGAGTACGAAGTATTGTTACGGATGGCAAATTTACCGGAATGCAAAAATACAAATTGTCGTTGTCGAGTAATTTTTGTACAGTTTTCAACCAAATGAATCAAATAAACATTATATTATATGCTTAGTAGTCCCATATACTCATTTAAGTTAGTGTATGGTCACTAGTCAATGAGTGGCTTGGGTTTTCTCCCCGTATAAGCATAATGTTTCAAACGATCGTGTGTGCAATTGTTTTATTAATCCAGTATCCCTCAATTATAATTTGATTACGTTTTGTACACGGAAATTCCAATTTTAAGAGACGCCATTTTATGGCTGGAGCCATAAAATCAATTTATATTAAATTATTAACTTTTAAATTATTAAATTTTAAGATAGCCTATTAACCTGAGCGTTTACAGAATACATCTTCGACTCAAATTACTTATATTTCTATATAGTATCGATAATAGATCGTTGTTATCACCGGGAATTTATTGAAAATGGCGTACAGTACCCCTTTAATCCCTTCGAATTAATGGTGCCGACTTCTCTGGGGCCGTCTTCGCGTACGTGGCGCCGTCTCCGTTTGGGGCCGACCTCGAACGGGGCCGACTTCTCCAGGACACTGTGTGGCCATCAGCGCGTTCCATCTAGCCACTTCCTCTAAAGTTTTTTCCAATGGCTCACTTTCGGTTTCACTTTCGCCAACAGCAACAGTCGGGCGTTTTCACTCCACAAGATAGACGAGTAATTTGTCACGAATTCAATCACAAACAACACAACACGTAAGTGCATCATTTATGAACGATATTCGGGTATGTTCGCTATCATGGTAGGAACTTTTGAAGTTTGATTCCGTTTCTCGATCGACAGTCGCCAACGAGAGATCTCGCTAGACACTACGCCGCCAAAATGTCCAGTCCTAACTGCCCATTATGGCGGCTGATGGCCCCCATTGACCTGCTGAGTGTTATCTGAACAAGCACAAATCACTACTAAATAAAACAAAATATCAACAAAATAAGCCTTGATATTTTCTTATAGATATATAATAAACATGACTGGTATAAATTTACCTTTAGAAAGCATAGCATAATCCACAAAATCACAATGTTTATAAATTGTTTCCTAGAATGACACACAAAAATGGTGAATCCCCACAATATTTCCAGGAAAGACACCACATGTTGTGGGAAAACCGGGCTCAACTTTTGCGCAAGACAAGAAAAGAATGCGGAAGTGAATCTTTAGTTTTTGAAAATAAAAATCATGTTTTAAATGTTGTTTAACTCAGCACATCATGAGTTTTGAAGACCATATTTAAAGACTAATGTCAGTTGAACTTTATCTATGACATCAAATAATCACGATGAGCTTATACAGCAAATGTTCTTACTAGCAGCGGCTTTGAAGTTTGAGATGGTTGGACAATAGCATCGTCCTGGAACCAGTCAGTGTCAGCTGTACAGATTTCTCCACCCTTCTACTTTCCTGTGGGGATATACATCCATGCCCGGGGCCCATATTTCTCTGCTGCAGATGTGTAACAAATCAGTTTGTGGAGAAGATAAAGCCATTTCCTCATTTTCCTGTGATGATTGTGATAAGTGAACCCATCTGGTTTGTTATGACATGTCACCAACGATGTATGACTCTCTTGCGAAAAATGATTCTGAATTTACGTTTATAAACTTTATATGTAACTAGCAGGGTGACCCGACTTCATCCGGGCTGTTTCCCCTCTGCTTCATCCGTCGAAAGGCGCGATTTGACATTGAATTGACCATTTTGAAGGTCAAGGTCAGGTCGGAGTCACGATTTGACCCGTCCAAAACACTCCCCGGGGCCCGGACAAAAGTACCCCTAAGTATCAAATTTCGTCGAAATCCCGTCGAAAGGCGCGATATGACCTTGAATTGACCATTTCGAAGGTCATGTCAGGGTCACGATTTGACACGTCCAAAGCACTCCCCGGACAAAAGTAGCCCTAGGTATCAAATTTTGTCGAAATCCATCGGGCAGTTTTCCCGGCCATTGCTAACAAACAAACAGACAGACAGAAGTCCCAAAATATATATTAGATAAATTTATGTAGTTTGAAACTAAATTGAAAGCTTTACCAGGGTATTGCTGGAATTTTTTTCAATAGATAACTCTGATATTTGAGTTCCTATCTATTCCATTTTGAGAAACGACAGGAGTAGAACTGGTGGAGGTGTTAGCTTGAATATTCACCAATCACTCTAGTTTAACCCCAGAACTATCACTCAGATTTTGAATTTTGCTGGATCAATTAACTGTTTTAATATCAGACAGATACAAGCAGAAGTTACATAGACACATTATGATCCATTATACCTGACATGATATTGGAGTAGAGTATTATGGGCGTTATGAGGCCGTTATGAATCTATGATACGATTAATGATACTTTATGATGGCATGGTGGCCGAATATGCACAAGAAGCTATTCTACCCACTCATTCATACAGGATTACAGGTATTAACTAGCACAAAATATTATTTTGCGCCATCAAAACCTGCGTCCAAGATGTTTTGCTTGAACCCAAATACCAGTTAATTCCGGGGTATGAATCCCGCGTACGGCTTCAAAACACCCTGAATCCAGCGTACCGAAAAGGGGGGGGTGATACCATCGTGTAGGTTATCGCCCGCCTGATCAATCTGACTTTTTTTTAAAGATAGAAACTTTTTTTGCTGAAAATGATATCGTTTTGGACGAAAATAGTGATCCTGGGTGATTTTAGCGCCGATGTTTCATCAAAGAAGAAAAAAATTCCCTGAATAACAGCATGAAATCTTTTAAGGAATGTTTCGGTCTATCTCAAATTATCAATGACCCACGAGAATAACAGCGAACTCAGCTAACTCTAATTTTTATCCCCCGCAAATTTTTAATATAGTAATGGGTTCCGTCCGTCTGTCCGTCCAGGGGCGCCGGAAGCATCCAAGGGCAGGGGGGGGCAGAGCCTACAAAAAGGGCACTTTTCCGCAAAAAAGGGCATTTTCTCCGCAAACTCGGGAAAATAACCATAAATTCATTGTGGCAAAAATCCCTATTTTAATGGTATTTGTCGGTTTTTATGGCCGTTTTGTGATAAAATTGACAAAAAATTTATATTCCTTGTGAAATTGGTGGTATTTGGACCAAAAAAGTCACATTTTGCTAAAAAAAACACGAGATTAAACACACAAAAAGCATTTTCTGTCTCCAGAAAAAGGGCAAGTCCTGCCCCCGCTCGCCCCCCTTGGTCAAAGACAGGGGGTCAGCTGCCCCCCTCTTCCGGCGCCCCTGTGTCCGTCCGTCCGACCGTCATTCCATCCGTCCCGAATTTGTAAGAGTCATAACTTGAACAAATGTAAACGGATTTAAAAGATTTGTGGTATATGAGTTCACCTGACCATTACCTAGAATGAGTTCGCAAGCCAGGTCTGGCCAGATATTTTTACCGGAGTTATTGGACTTTGTTTATTATTTTTGTCGAATTTACCAAATAGCAAATAGACAACGTCACAGGGCTCATTTCCACAAATCTCAACGGATTTCAAAGATATTTGGTATATGAGTTCACCTGACCATTACCTAGAATGAGTTCGCAAGCCAGGTCTGACCGGATATTTTTACCGGAGTTATTGGACTTTGTTTATTATTTTTGTCGAATTTACCAAATAGCAAATAGACGACGCCACAGGGCTCATTTCCACAAATCTCAACGGATTTCAAAGATATTTGATATATGAGTTCACCTGACCAGTATCTAGAACGAGTTCGCAAACCAGGTCCGGCCGGATATTTTAAGCGGACTTATTGGACTTTGTTTATTTTTTTGTGTGCAAATGGACGACGGCATATTAGTCCAGGAGATATTGGTCGACCTCTGCACCCCCCCCCCCCCAGGACTTAACTTCACCCCACTAATTTTCTTCTTTAAGGTCTCCTCTAATTTTGTTCACTTGTTAACATGAAAAAAAAGTGGCCGCAGAGACTCCAGACAAGATGGCGTCCATCATGGCGGCCATTTTTTTTTAATGCACCAGGTATCTTTGATCGCCATTATAGTAAAGATGATAGCACATGCGGTCTTGTTTCCGCTCGATTCGTTATGCTAATATACAACCCTTACAAACTAGCCAAAAATCCGACACCAGAATCCAATATGGCGGCCAAGATGGCCGCCGAAATGTGAAAATATGCTATTTTTCTGACTTGTCACCACCTTTCGTTTGTCTCTGTTGGAAATTTTTAGAATTTTTGCGTCATATTATACATGTATCATATAGAGGAGTCATTGGCGAACACATGGGGACCATAATATGCATTTATTGCGGGATATTTTTGTCCGATATCACGTTTTCCCAAATGCCGGTATCATAGGTCAAAGCCGAATCTCCGTTAATAACCCGATGTTATGTTTCGATTCAATGAATGTTATTGCTATTATAACAACACCCATGCATATATATTTGCAGGAGATACTCGAGCTAGGATTCCTCTTATACCTGAGTTGAGGAATATTTACCCAAATCCAAGATGGCGGCCAAAATGGCCACCAGAAATAAAAAATCGCCGAAAATCGCTGATTTTAACATCAGTGAGCATTATTGTCATGATAACTCCACACCTGCTTACTATTGTAAGTTGGGAACACTTAGGCGAAGAACTTTCCTTGTACCATATCCAAATAAAAGTCCCCCAAATCCAATATGGCGCCCACAATGGCGGACAGATTTTGAAAAATCACCGAAATTCCCTCATATTCACATCATTGGGCATTATTGTCGAGACAACTCCATCCATGCGTACAGTTGAGTTGGAAATACTGAGGTGAAGTAATTACCTTACATCTCATGCAAGAAATGGTTTTCCAAATCAAAGATGGCGGCCAAAATGGCGACCGAACTTTGAAAACACGCCTACATTCCTTTACTTTCTTAGGATGGGCGTTATTGTTTCGCTATTTCTACCCACCATTACATGTTGATATGCATGAATTATCCATTAGGGTTTGGCAAGTCAATATGGCGGCCAAACTGGCGGGCAGAAATTGAAAAGAAGCTGATATTATCACATACTAATTTCAACTTTTTGTCATAATATTGATTTGTATAAACGAAACGGTACACACTATAAGCCATATATTAGTTCCCATGTAAGTCATAGCCTTTTGGAAGGATGAAAACCCACAATCGCAATGTGGCATTTCAAAATCCATTCTCCACTAAGGGCTCATACTGGCCGTAACCGTATATAGGTGCGCCGAATAGTCATATTATGACTTCCAAGAATCAAAACAACAGTACCTGAGCTTATTCTGAATTGCCACATTCAGCATTATCTAGACTCGTTTCCGTCTCTTCGTCAGATTAATCTATCTCACTCACAACAACAGTTCACTACTCTTCTTTGTAGGAGTGTGCCACTAATCGGAATGTTTCAAACAATACATATGCCGGTGTCCAGCTCACGTGTTGGTTTCGAAAGCTTGGAATTCTTAGCGAGCTTCATTCGTGGTATAGCTTATGGTATAATTCAGATGCTACATATGGGGTATATGCGTCATCTTGTGCGATACACTATAAAGGTATTCGGTCGATGCGTATATACTAGCTTTCAGAAGGACCTATCTATCTGCGTATTATCAGCTTTGGTGACCTAATGGGGATAACAACGTGTACACCTGGTGATCTTCCCAAACAGCCACTTCTCAATAAATGGTTCATCAATTCACATACTCATCTAATGCACTGACGTACCCGGACAACTTCTGTATATGGCTTCGAATGTTGACATTTGACGGATGCATTTCTGCTAAGGCGTAGAAGACCATAATTCATAATATACCCAAACTCCTTGAACATGATCATGAGAACAAGCTTGTTGGCGTCCAGCAATCGTCTCACCGAACAGATCCAAGCAGATGATAACAATACACACGGTGCTCGGTTGTGGGTATGTGTCATGATAGTGGAAATGAAATTGGACCATGACTGCACCGCCCCTTATTTTTTATGTTTTAGATTCAGACAGGATCTCATGTGTGGCTTTGCTTTCCTTGTGTGCTAAGATTGTATGTTCCCGTCCGTTTGGAAGCCGTTCTTAAACAACTGGACCAGGAGTATGCAATTGGCTACTGCTGTATAAGCCCCACCAAGACTGGGGTGTAGTCTTAAAGGCGATACCTTTGATAGTTGGTTGATATGTCATACTCACGTTGGGTGGTATGGTTCAAGAAAGTACAAATGCCATCAACAAAAGGGTGAAATGTTCAATGCGAAGAACATCCAGAGGAATGTTACGTTGATGAGCTCTTGCATTCAGTTCAACAAACGTTGGTACACCAAGTGATTTCTTGGTAACATCACCAATGCGACCATTGTCCTGCATGAGACATTAACTACTATATTCTAAAGTTATATATATAAAGCTATATGATCATAAAGGTCGCGTTCCCCAACGGCAACAGCCATTGCCATCGAGACTGTAAATTGTTCTTTAAATACATAGTGAAATAAATGCACCACAGTTCCTGACATTTTCTTGAATAATACCGCCCACATACTGACACTAACCCCGAGAGAGGATAACAAAACACGCATACATTCATGCTATAAAGACATTATCCTTTAGTCCATCCGACTGTTTTGAGGGAGGCTAGCATATTATTAACCAGACAAAAGTGTACGTAGTTGAATCAGAAAGGCTTCGAAACGGATGTGGAATACAACCTTACCACACCAAATAAACCCGACACGCATGACATTCGATATCTTAAACATGCACCAGGTGTAGGGGTGGTGTATACAGTGGCCCATTTTCATTCCCACTATCATGGCGCATGTCCACTAACTAGCAACGCGAGCATTGTTCTTCTCTTCTGGGAGATTTCGACGAGACAACTGCGGGGCGTCACACAGTTTGCTTCGGATAATGGTCAAGAAGCGTGGGTAGTCTGTACACTAGGGTCTTCTCCTTAGCAGATAGACATCTGTCCAAGGGAATGAGACAGCTAGCAACCTTCGAAACGCCGTCGAAGTTGTCCACATATGCCAATGCGTTCGCTGAGTTTGTGAGTTGACGAACCATCTATTGAGAAGTGACTAGCTAACTGGTTCGCCAGGTGTACATGTCGTTATCCCATGGGGTATGAGACACATACATAGAGATGACCTTCTGTAAGCTAGACACCGGAAAATGAATTGTTTGAAACGTTATGATTAGAGGGACCCTACTCCCAGGAAGTGGTGAATACTTTGTCGGTGTGAGCGACCTAGATTTATCAGACAAAGAAATGGAAGCTGGTCCAGATAATTATGGACGTGACGTGGCAAATCAGAATCTGGTATCAGGTAATTGTTCTGATATAACTATTCGGCGCACCTACGCTTACGGCCATTATCGGCGCTAAGTGGAGACTGGATTTCGAAATGCCACATCGCGATATTAATTGTGGTGTTTCATCTTTCCAGAAGGATACGAGCTATGTTATGCGTTTTGATACCTTTAGGTTGAACTAGTAGATGGTTTATGTACAGTTTCGTCCATACATACCGATATTATGACAAAAAGTTGAAATTAATATGTGAAAATATCGATTTCTTTTCAATTTCTAGCCACCAATTTAGCAGCGATCTTGGCTGTGAGTATCAATTGCCAAACCCTAATGAATACTTCATGTCACAATTCCATATCAACATGTAATGGTGGATAGAAATCGCGAAACAATAACGCCCATCGTTAGAAAGTAAAGGAATGTAGACTTGTTTTCAAATTTCGGTCGCCATTTTGGCCGCCATCTTTGATTTGGAAAACCATTTCTTGCATGAGATGTAAGGTAATTACTTCACCTCAGTATTTCCAACTCAACTGTACGCATGGATGGAGTTGTCTCGACAATAATGCCCAATGATGTGAATATTAGGGAATTTCGGTAATTTTTCAAAATCTGTCCGCCAATGTGGGCGCCATTTTGGATTTGGGGGACTTTTATTTGGATATGATACAAGGAAAGTTCTTCGCCTAAGTGTTCCCAACTTACAATAGTAAGCAGATGTGGAGTTGTCATGACAATAATGCTCACTGATGTTAAAATCAGCGATTTTCGGCGATTTTTTTTATTTCTGGTGGCCATTTTGGCCGCCATCTTGGATTTGGGTAAATATTCCTCAACTCAGGTATAAGAGGAATCCTAGCTCGAGTATCTCCTGCAAATATATATGCATGGGTGTTGTTATAATAGCAATAACATTCATTGATTCGAAACATAACATCGGGTTATTAACGGGGATTCGGCTTTGACCTATTATACCGGCATTTGGGAAAACGTGATATCGGACAAAAATATCCCGCAATAAATGCATATTATGGTCCCCATGTGTTCGCCAATGACTCCTCTATATGATAAATGGATAACATGACGCAAACATTCTAACATTTTCCCACAGAGACAAACGAAAGGTGGTAACATGTCAGAAAAATAGCATATTTTCACATTTCGGCGGCCATCTTGGCCGCCATATTGGATTCTGGTGTCGGATTTTTGGCTAATTTGTAAGGGTTGTATATTAGCATAACGAATCGAGCGGAAAACAAGAACGCATGTGCTATCATCTTTATTATAATGGCGATCAAAGAGACCTGGTGCATTTAAAAAAAATGGCCGCCATGATGGACGCCATCTTGTCTGGAGTCTCTGCGGCCACTTTTTTTTCTTGTTAACAAGTGAAAAAAATTAGAGGAGACCTTAAGGAAGAAAATTAGTGAGGTGAAGTTAAGTCCTGGGGGGGGGTGCAGAGGTCGACCAATATCTCCTGGACTATATGGCTCATTTCCACAAATGTCAACGGATTTCAAAGATTTTTGGTATATGAGTTCACATGACCAGTATCTAGAACGAGTTCGCAATCCAGGTCTGGCCGGATATTTTCAGCAGAGTTATTGGACTTTGTTTTATTATTGGACGACATCACATGGCTAATTTCCACAAATTTCAGTACCTAAAATGAGTTCGCAAGCCAGGCTTTTTGACAAAATCCCACCTCTTGTTTAGCACATACTGAGAACGCAAACATTATTGAGAATGCACTTCCCCAACTGCACAATTTGGCGGGGGGGTACCGTCGTCTTGCGACTGCTTGTTGTGTTAGATTCATTAAGATACAGTAGTAGTTGAGTTTTAGATATAGGAATCAGTGATCATTGCATGACCTACACCACCAGAGGCACTAAGCACATGGGTGGCCAAAATATATTAAAATTCAGGTCCTTCCGGAATTATTCTGCGGAAAATTTTTGCGAGGTCCTGAATGAAATGGATTGGCTCAAAGTCATCAGTAGTGATGATGTTGAAGAGGCATGGAATATTTTTAAAACAATGTTTATTCAAGCCATTAATGAAGTGATGCCCTATCGCTCAGTAAGAGCAAAGGTACATACGGAACCCTGGATGGATGGTGAGGTGTTGGCATTAATTAGGGACAGGAATGAACTATTGAGAAAATTCCAAAGATCCAAATAAGTTATTCCTAATAAAGTTACTAATATGATTAAACATGCCAAATCGAATTACTTTAAGAAACAACCTTGAAGAGACTTGGGACACCATCAAAGAAAGCAAACTGCTCCTCGTCGAACATCTGCTTAAAGACAGGTGATTCACTTATGTTTGATAAAGAGGCAGTAGCTAATCCTTTTAACAACCTCTTATGTAATGTGGCTGCTGATTTAGTACATAAATCACCCACACCAACGGGTATATATATATATGACAAAAGCTTTGTGAATAAGTACTATGCCTCAAAAAAGGTTACCCTTAATTCGTTCAAGTTTGAAAAAGTCTCTGAAACAGAGGTCTCTGAATTTCTGCTGGATCTCACCCCATCCAAGGCAACTGGTTTAGACACAATTCCAGCCCGGTTTCTGCGGGACGGTGCATCTTTGATATTGTCTCCCTTGACTCATATTATCAATCTGACCTTTTATCAAGGACATATTCCATCAAAGTTGAAATTAGATATGGTGGTGCTTATCTATAAGAAAAACTAAAAATCCAATCCTAGTAACTACCGGCCTGTCTCCATCCTTAGCGTGGTCTCTAAAATTTTGGAAACGGTGGTTTTTAAACAGATGGAGAAATATCTAAATATATCGGAACTTCTATATGAATTTCAATCTGGTTTTAGATCTGGATTCTCGACTGAATCCACTTTGACTTATCTCACTGATTATATTCGGGAACAAATGGATCAAGGGAAGTATACTGGAATGGTATTGATAGACCTACAAAAAAGCCTTTGATACGTTAGACCACCATATACGTTTAGACAAATTGCACGTCATGGGCATTGATAGTAATGCTCTCAATTGGTTCAAAGCTTATCTCATTAATCGGACACAAATTACTGACATCAATGGTTCTTTCCCAGGCACAAATTTGATTACTTGCGGCGTCCTTCAGGGCAAAATTCTTGGGCCATTATTATTCTTACTCCATGTCAATGATGCACCGGGCGCAGTAAATTGTAGGCTGCTATTTTACGTAGATGACTCTGCATTGCTTGTATCTGGGAAGTGTGTTCAGAGGATAGAGCAGTCTTGTTGAGTGCACAGCTTTCCTTTCTTAGTGAATGGCTTATAGACAATAGGCTTTCCCTACATTTAGGTAAGATTTCGGAAAATTATGTAATTCACACCTATATATTTTTAAAACAGTCAAAGTCTTCATAATACATTATTGACTAGTTTCCCACCCGAATGGGTTAAATATATCAGATATATATCATAGGACAAGACCATTCTACTTATTTCGGCATTTGAATGGAGTTTTAGGACAATTTCTCCAAACTTACAGTTTTTATACTATACCGATTCTAAAGTTTTATTTATATAAAACTGTGTTAAATATAATGTGTGTATCCGATTATATCAACATAATCGAATCAAGACTCATATTAGTGAGGTATGATCATCATATCTCTAAAAACTAGTACCAAACACGTGGTTTCGGGGGTCGCCATTTTTACGAATACGAGGTCGATCGTTGTCACGAAGATTACACACGTGACTTTCTATGGAAGACAGATTAGCAATCATACACATGTATCTGAAGCAGCGACACCAACGCATCCTTGTGATGTTTTGTTTGAGCGAAATAAATCAGTGATGTACCACGTCAATCCGAAAGCTTACTTTATAATACAAAGATTAGATAATCCACAAAAAGGACTGACTCTTATAAGTATATAAATTCATGAAGATCATGTGGTAATTTCGCAATTGAGGTGTGGAATTCTATGAAAAATATGTATGTCATACCGGTACATTAAGTATGAATCAGGCATCAAATACATTAGTGTGAGCCTTTTATTCGCAATGTGCATGACGCAATCTCATTATGTGCGCCCATTTAAACAATGTATCCAGGGCTCCAGACCTCCAGTTACAATAACAACATAAACAATGTGGTTTAACGCCGTTGTCTTCTGCATGCTTCGTATACATGTATAGTGTTGAAGAAGAAAAAAAGTTGAAAACGAAATATTACTTATAAACTAAACCTAAACATATCTAATTTTATGCGCCCAATTAAACAATGTATTCATGGTGCCAGACCTCCAGTTACAACAACAACATGAAAAAATGTGATTTACCACAGTTTTCTAGCTGCTTCGTTCTGTTGAAAAAAAATGTTGAAATATACGAAATATTACATGTATATAAATTAAACCTAAAAATATCTAATAAGATAGTATTGTTATTAACATATTACTTGTATACACTTGAACCTAAATAAAAATATAAATAATTTCTTAAAATATAGCCTGGTAACCTCAATGCATCTTTATTACATTTTTGATCAGTCCGTATACATAATGAGCCCGTCTGCATCATCTCTATTCATATGCCATTTACGGATGATAACTTTACTAAACTAAATGGAATGAAATGTGGTATGTAGGTTCAATACCACAAAATACAGGTCAACTTCAATATTGGAAACCGGCCGTTCACTTTTAACAGAGTTGCGACACATTTATCAGATTGGGCTGATTTTTCCTTTTATTGGGTTTCAACTGATACCTTCTGGTTATGGAAGGTAACATACGTATTATAAGTGTCTAAGTATAGGTAACATACGTATTATAAGTGTCTAAGTATAATAGATGGCCTATGTCCAGTAATAAATGAAATAATTTGATATTCTACATTTTTACAATTTCTGTTAATCTGTTACTTTGTTACATGTATATTACATATATACCATGTATTCCTGTTTATTTTTATCTATACATGTAAGTTGTCCTACACCAATGTGTGACTTAAAGGCACGGGTGGTGTTCGTTGCAGAAATATTCATATTTGTTCAAATCGCCATGAACGGAAGGAATATTAAAATATATATAGTTTTGTTCATATGCCAAACATAATCAGAGCGTAAATATTATATTGTCGTCAAGACGTACGGTGGTGTACGTAAACAAGAGCCTGCTCGTGTTACAGAAGTTTTGCTTCTGTTTACATAACACAGAGCAATTTTTTTGGTTAATCACACACACATGATATAAACGCTCTTTATTATGCCCCCGATCTCCGATGGAGATTTGGGGGTATATAGTGGAGCCCTCCGTCCGTCCGTCCTTCCGTCCGTCCTTCCGTCCGTCCGTCCGTCCGTACGAACGTTTCAACTCATAACTTTGGTTTCGCTAACTCAATTCAGTTGATCTTTGGTATGCTAATAGACCAGCCGGGGGGGGGGGACAAGATTTCCCCATAACTGCGGTTTCGTCCGCCCATTTTTCCAGAGTTACGCCCCTTTTTGGACTTAGAAAATTGTTGACCCGTACGAACGTTTCAACTTATAACTTTGGTTTCGCTAACTCAATTCAGTTGATCTTTGGTATGCTAATAGAGCAGCCGGGGGGGACAAGATTTCCCCATAACTGCGGTTTCGTCCGCCCATTGCTTCCAGAGTTACGCCCCTTTTTGGACTTAGAAAATTCAGTTTTCTGTGGCATATGAACGTTTCAACTCATAACTTTGATTTCGCTAATTCAATTCAGTTTATATGTGGTATGCCAATAGACCAGCCGGTGGGACAAGATTTCCCCATAGCCGTGGTTTCGTCCGCCCATTTTTTCCAGAGTTACGCCCCTTTTTGGACTTAGAAAATTCATGTTTTCTGCTACTTTTTTTGGTTTCCAGATGATAACTTGATTTTGGATTGTTTACTCATGAATAACATAACTTTACAAAGTGCCATTTAATAAGCATTTGCACAAAATAAGAAAAATCCTCTCTGATTGTACAGTCGGGGGCGTTACCTCCGCCCAGCGGTGCACTTGTTATTTCCATATCAGGAAACAGTAACAAATTAATAACGCTCTTTATGTTTACCATATCCGGATCTAAACAAAGGCCAGGTTCTGTAACGTTTTTTGCTTTTGTTTACATAGCAAAGGAAAAAAAATTGACAATAGCATACTGTTTATGCCATATTTCTGTCTAAATTTTACTATTATTTCTGTTTATGGCAGTTTTTGGTGGAGGTGAATATTTTAACAGCATACCCACCGCCAACGCTATTTTCGAATTCAGTGACTCTTAGGACATACCTCATGAGGTGCGATCTTTTACTGTGGATTGGCACGGTCCTCTAAAATCTGTTTCTTTTCCGTTTTGTGTTTAAAGGCGAATTTTGACATAATTTGATAAATCAACGACCAATTTTTAAAAAGGCCTCTTCCAGGACGCTCACTAGACTATTTTCGTTACCAGAATAAACCAGAATATTATCATCATGGTTGTTATAGAATGAAATTTATTGATTTTTCTTCAAAATGAGCGCGGAAATCGTACCATAGCCACATGAATTAGTGCCAAATGTTATTGCGACCAATACTAAAAGTTGCTATCAACATTTTACTATATAAATATGTAGTTATATGATAAAAAATTGTATATTGTTTTATTGGTCTAGTGCTCTGCTAATTCAAGATAACAAAATTTAGTATTGGACCTTTCATTTAATCTGAATTGTGAAGCTTTCTACATGGAATTGTCAATGACCCAATGGAATTCGGAATAAAAATAAAATAAATACAACAAAAATTCCCTACCAACCTACCCTAATTATTTTAAACCATGTAACCCTACACACAGGTATTATTTTTTATGCCTCAAGTATATATCTGAGACATTCTGCTATGACCATTTCGGTACAATCTTGCACAGATTGATGTTGAATAATGCTGTATATGAATCTTTGACGCAAAATTATTATGGGATTCTAGCCATGAAGCACAGGGGCCTGTAACGCGCTCCGCTGTCCGCCCCCTTTTGCACTGCCCATATACGCCGCTCTCTATACGCGCCTTCTTCGCGTTAATGGAACATTATATAGACAAGGGGCTCTGTAGAAATTCAACGTTTCACCAGTGTTAGAATCGAGGTCAGGTCATAATGAATATTAAAATGAGGACCTCGATTCTAACACTGAGCGGTGATTGGCTGTTTCTACTATGTCAGTCATGGAAAGGTCAGGTCACAATGAATATTAAATTTAGGAACTGTGTCACTTGACAAATATCTTTTTTAAAGTTGGAATTATCGACAGATTTCTCCTCTATTAGAATTGTTTACTGACAATGTGTTGATTTGTATGAGTAAATAAATTATTAGCCGACAATAAATCACTAAATTCCAGATATTTATGGAGGGTTATTAGGGTCACAATCCTAACTTCACATTTTAATTCTAACTTAACATTTTAATTCTTACTTAATATTTTAATTCTAACTTAACATTTTAATTCTTATATTTTAATTCTAACATAACATTTCAATTCTAACATAACATTTTAATTCTTATATTTTAATTCTATTTACATCATATTTACATTCTATTTACATTCTATTTACATTCTATTTACATTCCAGAAACATTCCAGAAACATTCTATTAACTCTAACTTAATATTTTAATTCTTACTTAATATTTTAATTCTAACTTAACATTTTAATTCTTATATTTTAATTCTAACTTTACATTTTAATTCTTACTTTACATTTTAATTCTTATATTTTAATTCTAACTTAACATTTCAATTCTAACTTAACATTTTAATTCTTATATTTTAATTCTATTTACATCATATTTACATTCTATTTACATTCTATTTACATTCTATTTACATTCTATTTACATTCTATTTACATTCTATTTACATTCTATTTACATTCTATTTACATTCTATTTACATTCTATTTACATTCCAGAAACATTCTATTAACTCTAACTTAATATTTTAATTCTTACTTAATATTTTAATTCTAACTTAACATTTTAATTCTTATATTTTAATTCTAACTTTACATTTTAATTCTTACTTTACATTTTAATTCTTATATTTTAATTCTATAATTGTTGAAATTGAAATGAGCATAAAACGGATCTCAGAATTGAAAGGCAAAAATTAAAACAAACATAAAATGGATTCTAGAAGTTGTAATTGTGACCCTAATAACGCGCCTGCACTTCTGTAACAATTATAACGAAAGGGGTCGCTGCGATCGGACGGCGTGACATGACAATCTGCTGGATGGGATGGAATATGGAATAGAACGACAATCTGCGGAACAGAACTTCAAATTGCGTGTAACGGTCGATATCTCGAGGAATACAACACATAGAGGGCGCCGTTTTGTGATTAACGAAAGGCCCACATTCGCCCTATCCACACATATTAACCCCGCCACTGACCGGACACCAGAAGTTGTATTATTTGGTCGACAACTGACCTAACATGAAAGTTGTCGAAATCAAGGACGTGGAACAGCTGCAGAAATGCATTTTTACAGCGATAACACTATGCCCACAAGCAGACTTGGTATTAAAATGAAGTTTATCATCTATTGCACAGCAAGAGACCGATTAACCCACCCATGTGAAGGTGCCATGAAACACGAAAAACTGCGTTCGAGGGAGGATCTCATATTATACGCCAGTCAAACACGGGTGAGGTTCTCATATGAGAACCTCCCCCGCGTATGACTGGTGGATAATATGAGAACCTCCCCTGCGTATGACCGGCAGATAATATGTTCATATGAGAACCTCCACCGCGTATGACCGGCAGATAATATGAGAACCTCCACCGCGTATGACCGGCGGACACATAAGTTTTTAAGTCTATAAACACTATTTGATTTGAATATTCTTTCAAACAGTCTCACCATTGACATGTTCGTGCGTTCAACGCAGTTAATCTATTTTGTAACTTGGCTTGTAATCGCCGGACACCGGCTTCCGGCATCTGGGCTTTTAGCCACAACTGAAATAAAAAATAAGTGCGAATTATAACAAATGAAGAGCGCAAAGCCATTACAAAAAATCACATTTGATACGTCTTCTGATACATGCATGGTGTATATTCGTACTTTGTTGACGAAGTGCTGCTAAGAACAGGCTTAGTTGGAACGATAAAACGGCTTCAGTCGGCCATTCTATTTTGTACGAGAAAAAGTAGCGCTCTTTCTTGGAGCGAATTTCTGCAACAATTTCACTGCGTGTTGGACCCATTTGGACAAAATTACATTCCCTGTATCTACATTTTGATATACTATACGCCCCATTATATGGAATATATCAGCTGAAATCGATCCTGTTATTGTAACCATGCATTGAGTCTATTTTTAGTTGTTTTCATCGGCGCGTGTTTGCGATTTCGCCATTACATTATTCGTACTAAAACAGCCATATTGTAGCTAAAAACGAATGCGCAGTATTCCACTTTGTCATTTGGTACCTAACACTTGTTGTTTGCTAGCGTATTCATCGAGAAATCTAAATTCTAAACATTGACGTCGAACGCAGTTTTTCGTGTTTCATGGCACCTTCTCATGGGTGGGTTAATCTGTCTCTTGCTGTGCAATAGATGATAAACTTCATTTTAATACCAAGTCTGCTTGTGGGCATAGTGTTATGGCTGTAAAAATACATTTCTACAGCTGGTCTACGGCCTTGAGTTCGACAATTTTATGTTGGGTCAGTTGTCGATCGAATAATGCAACTTCTGCTGTCCGGTCTGTGGTGGGGTTAATATGTGTGGATAGTGCGAATGTGGGCCCTTCGTTAGATACCAAAAGTAGTCCTCTGCGTACTGTATTCCTCGAGATATCGGCCGTTCCACGCAATTTGAAATTCTGTTCCGCAGATTGTCATTCTATTCCATATTCCATCCCATCCCGCAGATTGTCATGTCCGGCCGTTCGATTGCAGCGACGCCTTTCGTTATAATTGTTACAGAAGTGCAGGCGTGTTATTAGGGTCACAATTACAACTTCTAGAATCCATTTTATGTTTGTTTTAATTTTTGCCTTTCAATTCTGAGATCCGTTTTATGCTCATTTCAATTCCAACTTTTTAAATATACTATTTTAATTCAAACATTACAACTTTTAGTAGATGATTTGTATTTAGCTTCTTATTTTATAGATCATTAAATTAAAATATTAAAATAAAAATGTTAAGTTAGAATTAAAATATTAAGTTGGAGTTGAAATAATAAGTTAGAATTGAAATGTTAAGTTAGAGTACAGAGAATGTAAATAGAATGTAAATAGAATGTAAATAGAATGTAAATAGAATGTAAATAGAATGTAAATAGAATGTAAATAGAATGTAAATAGAATGTAAATAGAATGTAAATATAAGAATTAAAATGTAAAGTTATAACTAAAATGTAAAGTTAGAATGTACATAGAATGTAAATAGAATGTAAATAGAATGTAAATATAAGAATTAAAATGTAAAGTTAGAATTAAAATGTAAAGTTAGAATTAAAATATAAGAATTAAAATGTTAAGTTGGAATTAAAATGTTGTTAGAATTAAAATATAAGAATTAAAATGTTAAGTTAGAATTAAAATGTGAAGTTATGATTGTGACCCTAATAACCCTCCATAGATATTTAGTTGATCGTTTGACCGATTTTTAATGATAGTAAACTGCATGGGTGGTGAATTTCGACACACAAGCGTCCATTGCTGTCTGGGCCGGATCAAATCGAAAAAATACGCTCTCCGGAGACAATATTCGGTGGTTAAAATTTTATCAAATGCAACGTGTATGAATGTTTCTGATGGGAGTTTGTGGTATTTATTGAAAGATGAATTCTTTGCCGATCCATCCGTGTATATATCGTTATCATTACTGGGGTGAATGGGCTAAATTTGTGCGACTCCCGAGCGATGGTGAAACGTTGAATTTCTACAGAGCCCCTTGTCTATATAATGTTCCATTAACGCGAAGAAGGCGCGTATAGAGAGCGGCGTATATGGGCAGTGCAAAAGGGGGGCGGACAGCGGAGCGCGTTACAGGCCCCTGTGCCATGAAGCGATGAGAAACGTGTCAGACAGAAGTCAATATTCTCTATTGATATTCTACCCCTCTCCCATCATGGTTAATCAAATCTATACCGACGCAATATACTCTAAACTTTAATGGGCGAATGAGACCGATCTGCTCTTGTCACATGTAATCCTATTAGACTATATATAGTTAATGCACTGATTATTTGAATGGGCATATTCTTTGTTTCCCATATCTGAAATTTTGGAAACATGTTAAAACAATGTTCATAAGTTCATAAATCTATCTATCTATGTACAATATATAAGCCACCTAGTACATGTATATGTATATGCTTGGCAGTTGTTTATTTGTATACTTAATTGTGTAAATCTTACACTAATTGATTTTGAATAATGTGTTATGGATCTGTTTCGCGAATTTCATCTATAGATTATAATCATGAAATGAGCAGAAATTTGCTGTTCCTCCCATCTGTCAAACCTGAGTTTAGTGTGTCTGTCATTTGCAGAATGAGGTCCCCAGAGGGTGAACTTAGTGACGCTATCCCTCAAAATGGGCTAGCATCACCAAATTCACCCTCTTTGGACCTAATTTTGCATGGCCTCATCTGCTATGGGAGACATAGACACATATTGTAGTTCCCAAATGGTGAATATTGTCATGTGCCCCCATTGAGAACCTCGATTATGCAATGTGTCTTCTGCCAATTGCAGGAGGATATAGAGAAACTAAACTAAAAAAGAAAATAATCTATGTGAAGAAGTTTCTATAGAAATTTGATAATAAAGAAACGTTCTATAGAAGATTAGGCCTAAGCAGAATGAGGTCCTAGAGGGTGAACTTAGTGATGCTAGCCCGCTAGCACTAAATTCACCCTCTGTGGACCTCATTCTGCAAATGACAGACACGCTATAATCAGGCTTGATACACACATACTATAGTCTGTTTAATTTGCTTTGCATGTTCGAACTTTCGTCGTGTGTCAATATGACCAGTTTGCTCTTGTTACATGTATATGTTGGTATTATGTGACTTGTAGATGCTTTACAGTGGTTCGTTTGTATCTATATTTAATCATGATACATGTGTATAGGCGACATCAACGAGATTAGCATTTACGATACGCTTCCACGTATAATCCTTGCTGAGAAACTTCATTTAATTATAAGTTTGAAATTGGGGTCCAAATCGGTCAAGGGATTGAGATACACAGCCTAACACAGGTCCCCAGAGCAATGTCCCACCCACCATCGGCTTGTGGTGTGTGGGTTGTGTGGCCACCCTACAACACTATTTCTATGACCTATATATGTCAATGGGTGCCTGAAGGGGCCAAGAAATTGCATGGGTACCCTAGTTGGACCCCTCTTGGCGGCAGCCATTTTGGATTGGGTAGGGTGTGGTGAATATTTAGGATGTCTTGTGGGCCACCATACACCACTCTGTTTTACATAAATCGGTTAAGGGCACAGAAATGACATGAGTCCCAATATTATCCCCTCCAGACGGCGGCCATTTTGGATTGGGTGGGGTGAATATTTAGATTTGTTTGGTGTCCACACTACAACACCATTTATCTAAATTAAATCGGTCAAGGGGCCGAAAAATGGCATGGATGCCCTATTTGAACCCCTATGGACGGTGGCCATTTTGGATCGAGGTCGGTGTGTGGGAAGAGTGGTATTAGGGGCCACCTTGCAACACCCTTTGTTCGACCTAAATATAAAAATTTAGAATAAGGAATGGAAGTCACCTTCGCGCCGTTCGAGTCATGAATGAATATAGGGGATGCGCACCAAAACTGATAGTGATATCAATATATTTAGTTCTAGTTTCACCAAATTCATATATATGATGAGATGAGATGAAGCAAATCAAGTGAGTTAAAGACGCCACACGACTGACGACCCAATATGATACAGGTAATAAGTAGGAAATTGGCCCCAACTCCTAAAGGTAGGTCATGGGTTCTCAGTCTTAAATAGATAGGCTACGCCCCTGTAAATAGGGACCATGCGTGCCCATGTGTCGACATAACTACATTCATGGCATCGACAGATAGCACAAACAGTAATCTAATTCCTGCTTAGAATTTGCACTTAAGCACTTATGTGCAAATGGTAAGTAGCAACTAGTTAATTATTTGTTAGATAAATATTGTGCAGTTAATTCTGCCATGACTCAAACTGTTTTCCCAAAAATTCCGCCCTATGAACCAGACCAGCTTAATCTCTGATGGGCGTGTTTCTTATACAGTTTAATTGCAATTTAAGTGCAAATAAATTGTACTTAAGTGCAAGTACCACATAATTGTGAATTCGACGAGGAATTGGACTTAAGTGGAAATAGACGAAAATATCAGTATTTACACTTAAGTGTAATTAATTTGCACTTAAGTACAATTCCTCGCCGAATTCACAATTATTTGGACTTAAGTATACAATTCGCTATTTGGACTGAAGTGCAAATATTTGCACTTAAGTAGAAATAATTGCACATAAATGCAAGTATTTGCACTTGAGTCTCGTCGATGTCAATGCCAACATTATATAAAATGAACAGGGGATAGAGGAGTAAAGAGACGATACTGCCTTGTCTATATGTCTACTTGAGCTAGTGATGATTAGTATACACAGAAAGGGTCTTGTATACTCACGCTTGTTTTCGCCTGATTAACCGACAAACAAAGATTAACTGATAAACATCAAGATTAACTACAACGAATACTTCCATCTAACAACAGTTATAAATGATCCAAACCTTTCAAAATATCGCGACAATGTTCGTTTGTTCGGGACCCGCCTATACCTCACTTATTAGATGCAAAAATTTGGTAAAATATATCACCTGATCACATGCCATTTCAAAATGGTTTGCAGTCACACAGACGAATTTGTAACAATTCTCGTTTAAGTAAGGGTTAGAGTACAAGAATTGTTCTTTACCAGAATCAATCGAGTCGAAGACGAGATTTATTCAGGTAAAGAACTATTCGCGTGCTCTGACCGACTTGGAGCACAATAGATCCCACATAATGGATTGATCGTGTTTTGACCACGACGCAAAATCCGCGCGCTGGCCTCGATTGGACACAATAGTCGGTTAGCCACGCCCAATAACGTGATTAACATGGACTGATCGCCATTGAATGTGAATAGATATGTCCGAAACAACACGGACTGGTCCCACTTTGAAGCGCCCGTGCGATTTGTCTGTTATGAGTTGCGTGTGCCTAACAATGGGATAATCACTGAACTATTCCTTCGCCAGCCTTGGGAATTGGTGTGCTTTGTCAAAAAATCAGGGAACGATCAGGGGGGGGGGGTCGGAAAACAGTAACATGACAGTAGGATGAAAAAACTTTTTTCCGGCTCTTGTGTACCCATCACCCCGCTATTTGAAGGAAAAACTATTTTTTCCAATTTCATGCGGGGTACCCACCCCCTTTTTACCTCCAAATATGTAGTCTCACACCATTTAAGCTTGATGGTCAGTATTACAGTTACCCTATTTATGGTTCTTCTAAGTCATTCCAAGTTTTGTAATAACACGAAACAAGAAGTGATCTAAAAAAAAACCTGGAAAAACCCAAAATAACACACAGAATACATATGCTGATCAGTAAATTATTGATTGTTTCGTCCCCAAATATTGTCTGGGGTAGCTCATTATACATGTAAACAAGTATAAAAGCATTAGAGTACTTTCTTTTCATCACAACAAGTGTAACTTTAGATGTGTCCCATAGTATCACATGAATGTATGTCAATTATGATTTTTGAAAAAGTATTAGGGCAACACCACCTGAGTCCTGACAATTAACTCTCCAACAATACAGGTATTCAGCTGAAATCCACCATGTATCAGAAAACTAATTTTCATTTCCATGAGCTGAGTTCTTGGGCTAGGTACCCGGTACTGTGCTAAGCCCAGACACATACATGTACGTGTAAATAGAAAATTGAAAATAAGACGGTCATATGCAGTCTGCATAATAAGTTCCAAGGAGGGTGAGTTTAGTGATGCTACCCCTCATAGTGGGCTAAAGCATTACCAAATTCACCATGGCTTTTAACAGATTTATCAGTATCCATATGGCTTTGATGTGAAATTTAACAATAAACAAACAATAAATGTGCAACTAAATAAAACAAAATTAACACTGGATGTTGCTTTAAATAGGATTCAATAATTTCTAACATGATGAGATTTCCATGTTTTTGCCTCTAAGTATGTCTGTCTGATCAGGTCTGATCAGGTATAATGAGTATAAAATGTTAATGCTATAAATGAATAGCTTTTTTGTCATTTTATTTATATTAAAGTTTATTCATGTACTACATAACTGTCCATTTTCATCTGGAACCAGTAGCATTGGTACATGGCAATGTGATCGGATGTAAAAGGCGAATTCCTGAGTGTTGGTTCGTAATCTGGATTTCTGAGAAGCATCATGCCTATATCCACACTAACTACACCCTAAGCACTGCCCTAAGTGTCGTACACACCTTAACAATGATGCTGAACACTTTGAGGCATTTATATTGAAGAAATGTTGTAAGAGGAAAAAACTATATACACCAGTTTCAAATGATAAAGTTTTGTATTCACGGGCATATTGGGGGGGGGGGGGGTGACCGATTCTCACAAGGACTCGTCTCTGTGGCAACATGGGTGGGTTTTTTTGTACTGGATCAGCTGGGCATTGCATTCACCACCAAATCATGTAATAAACCGACAAACTGGGACGACATATAAAACTTGAAATGATTTGGCCGCCCCTATATGGACAATACTGACAGCTTCTGTTTATACCTGGAAGGAACGTTCACACATATATAGTGATCAAAATGTATGATATCGTCAGTCGTCGCGTTTATATTAATTTTTTTTTTGTTGTTGTTGAAAATAATAGTTGTAATCACAAAGGGCAATATTTGTGAAATTTCATACCCGTTGTTTCTTCAAATAAACTTTATAATGCGGACATAGCCACATACTTGTCCCATCAGGGAAAGTCTATAGAGTTTGTCCCCCTTTCTGTCCCATCGGCGAGAGTCTAGATAGAGTCTACCATCATCATCCCATATAATTATACTTACAGAGTATAAACGATGGCCTCTGCTGTCGGGAACCAGTGCCAATTACACAAGACAGAGTTCGACTCGTTCTGCTTTCTCCACCATAAATCATGCTGCTCAGTGTGTCATGCGAAGATTTTTACGTCGTGCGATATTCTCGGTACAGAACAAGCAGAAATCAGACTGAGAGACGAACTAAGCTCAGCAACACAAACGATAGACGACGTTATGCAACAAATTATAAAGGAACAGAAGGTTTGTAGAATAGGAGGGGTATCACCCTCCCCCATTCTGGTACGCATGATTCGGGTGATTTGAAATGGTATGCAGGATTCATACCCCTCTGTTAACTGGTACTCGGGATGCATACCACTTTGTTATAACTGGTACGCAGGATTCATACCCCTCTGCTAACTGGTACTCGGGATGCATACCACTTTGTTATAACTGGTACGCAGGATTCATACCCCTCTGTTAACTGGTACTCGGGATTCATACCCCTCTGTTAACTGGTACTCGGGATTCATACCCCTCTGTTAACTGGTACGCATGATTCACACCCCTCTGTTAACTAGTACGCAGGATTCACACCCCTCTGTTAAATGTACTCGGGATTCATACCCCTATGTTAACTGTAGCGGTCTGTTAACTGTAATCTGGATTCAGACCCCTCTGTTAACTGGTACTCGGGATTCATACCCCTCTTTAACTGGTAGGCAGTATGCATACCCCTCTGTTAACTGGTACTCGGGAGCCATACCCCTATATAACTGGTACGCAGGATTCATACCCCTCTGCTAACTGGTACTCGGGATTCATACCCCTCTTTAACTAGTACGCAGGATTCATACCCCTCTGTTAACTGGTACTCGGGATTCATAACCCTCTTTAACCCTCTTTAACTAGTACGCAGGATTCATACCCCTCTGTTAACTGGTAGTCGGGATTCATACCCCACTGTTAACTGGTACTCGGGATTCATACAGGACATGCGCACGGGTGTAGATATCAAACAATATGTGATTCTCCGTAGGATAGGGTATCATATAATATGTGATCCTCGTCTCAGGAGTCACTCGTGGCTCAATGAAGGCAGGATCATATATCAAAATGAGAGGATATGGTGATCCCATGATCCCATAACGGAGATATTTGAAGAAGTGTTTTTGACGAAATAAGGGAAATATTTGAAGAAGTGTTTTAAAGAGCGTTAGCTGGTACTCGGGATTCATACCCCTCTGTTAACTGGTACGCAGGATTCATAACCATCTGTTAACTGGTACGCAGGATTCATACCCGTCTGTTGACTTGTACACGGGATTCATAACCCTCTTTAACTGGTGCGCAGTATGCATACCTCTCTGTTAACTGGTACTTGGGATTCATACCCTCTGTTAACTGGTACTCGGGATCCATACCCCTATTTAACTGGTACGCAGGATTCATACCCCTCTGTTAACTGGTACTCGGGATCCATACCCCTCTCTAACTAGTACGCAGGATTCATACCCCTCTGCTAACTGGTACTCGGCATTCATATCCCTCTTTAACTGGTGCGCAGTATGCATACCTCTCTGTTAACTGGTACTTGGGATTCATACCCCTCTGTTAACTGGTACTCGGGATTCATACCCCTATTTAACTGGTACGCAGGATTCATACCCCTTTGTTAACTGGTACTCTGGATTCACATCCCTCTGTTAACTGGTAGTCGGGATTCATAACCCTCTTTAACTGGTAAGCAGGATTCATACCCCTTTGTTAACTGGTACTCTGGATTCATACCCCTCTGTTAACTGGTACTCGGGATTCATAACCCTCTTTAACTGGTAAGCAGGATTCATACCCCTCTGTTAACTGGTACTCGGGAGTCATACCCCTCTGTTAACGATACGAAGGATTCATACCCCTCTGTTAACTGGTACTCGGGAGTCATACCCCTCTGTTAACGATACGAAGGATTCATACCCCTCTGTTAACTGGTACGCAGGATTCATACCCCTCTGTTAACTGGTACTCGGGAGTCATACCCCTCTGTTAACGGTACGAAGGAGTCATACCCCTCTGTTAACTGGTACTCAGGATTCATACCCCTCTGTTAACTGGTACGCAGGATTCATACCCCTCTGTTAACTGGTACTCCGGATTCATACCCCTATGTTAACGGTACTCATGATTCATACCCCTCTGTTAACGGTACTCATGATTCATACCCCTCTGTTAACTGGAACTGGAATTTCTATGCCCATTGTAACCGGTATTAAGATTTATACAGCTTTAATAGCATAAAATAGTTCATGCCTAATGTATCTTAGCCAAAATAAAAAAAACTTTGTAATGTACTTCAGTGTCATACACCTTGATGTGTTTATGTTATAGACATTACATCGGCATATGTGCGAAAATTATCATATTAGTGTGAAATAACTATGACTTGTTATACCCTCTTCTTTTCTTTTTTTAAAGGGGGAATACTGTTTTGCACCTGTCCGTCCGTACGTCCGTCCGATGTCTGTTCATGTCATAACTTGAACAGTAGTGCTCGGATCTCAATGAAATTTGGTATGGATGTTCACTACTATGAGGACATTAAATAGAGGTTTCCATCGTTTTGTTTTGATTTTCCATTCTAGAGTTATTCATCTTTGTTTATCTGGAAATAGTGGCTTTTTGGTCCGTCTGGTGTCTGTTCATATCGTAACTTCAACAGTTAGGCTGGGATCTCAATCAAATTTGGTGTGGATGTTCAAAACTATGAGGACATTAAATAGAGGGTCCATCGTTTTGTTCGGATTTTCCGTTCTAGAGTTATTCATCTTTGTTTATCTTGAAATGTTGGATTTTTGGTCCGTCCGATGTCTATTCATGTCATAACTTGAACAGTAGTGCTCGTATCGCAATGACATTTGGTACGGATGTTGGCTTTTTAGTCCGTCTGTTGTCTTTTCATGTTGTAACTTCAACAATTGTGCTGGGATCTCAATGGAATTTGGTATGGATATTCACTGCTATGAGGACATTCAATAGGGGGTTCCATTGTTCTGTTCCGCTTTTCCATTTTAGAGTTATTCATCTTTATTTATCTGGAAATGTTGGTTGTTTGGTCCATCCGATGTCTGTTCAGCTCATAACTTGAACAGTAATGCTCGGAACTCAATGAAATTTTGTATGGATGTTCACCACTATGAGGACATTTAATGGCACATTTAAAAGTTTGTTTTGGTTTTTTGTTCTATAGTTATCTTTGTTGATATGAAAATGCTGATTTCTGGGGCCATATGTCTGAGTATAGCCGTCACAAGTTATAGATGTGCCCACACTAGGCGCTATGCCACGAGGGGGTATGCGCCGGACGACAGTCCATCTCTTGTATTCAATATTTTCTTAATCGGTACGTATGTAATGGTTACACAATTCAGTGCAGATTGTTCACCGAGATGAACAACCTGGATCAAGCTAGTTGACACCCGAGCGTAGCGAGAGAGTTTATAATCGAGACCCAGGTTGTTCATCTTGGTGAACAATCTGTACTGAAGTGTCTAACATACTTATACAATGAAGTCAATTTAGCAGTCACCTTTTGAGAACACATTGGATATATATTTTGATTTAATTCGCTCGAGCATCAACTGGTTGCAGGGTTTAGTTGCGTGGTTAAACAACTTGCAAGGGTAGATGACGTGTTAAGACATGTGTATGTAAAGTTGTAAACATCTTCGCATTTTCTGGAAATTCTCCCGTGGAGCTGTATGGTCAGTTGGTCACGACCGTCCGTCAATTTTAAACTTATAATTGTTTCCAACTACAAACATGCAGAATTAAATATCTACAGTACTTTTTATCCGAAGCCCCCCCCCCCCTCGCTTTGAAACATATAAATTCCCATTTCCAACCCAGTGCCCCCTAATAGTATTTTTATTTCAGTAAAAATATCACTGAATGTAGGTAAACATTATACATTTGGCCTAAAATTCAACTCATTCCGTATACTGGTTGAGAATATTGACCTTAAGTGGAACCCCTGTCATACTGGGTGAAATATGCATTGCAAAATGTTTCCTACTTATGATATAGCATTGTCAGATAATTATTGTCAACTGTCGCATATTTACCACAACAGAGTTCACTCAGCCGATACAGCTCAGCTGTGACAAATTATTGTCTCAGTCACCATGCTAATCGCAATTTTTGAGCAACTCCTCATCGCAGGTTGGTAAGTTACTTACTGGGGTTCATATGGTTTATGATTCCATAGTGCAGGGACTCGTTTTTATTTTGCTCTGGATAAGAGGAAGCTTCGGGGAGGTCAAGCGTCAATTTTGAATCTGTATCATTAATGGAGGCGTTCCCGGGGCCCTACCCCGATTGATCCTAAATACCAGTTAACAGAGATGGGTATGCAGCACTCGATTACCCCGTTCCGGAAGGGAGCCGACAACCATTAGTATTCAGAAGTCAAATCAGGTTGGTGTATGAGCGGACGACGATATGAGCAGGGTGGATTATTCGTTTTCATAATAAATTCCACTTATGTATTACCATTTTAAATTGGCCATTTTAGTCCAATGGTTTTATGAGAAACAATGCCAAACCCGGAACTAATTGCAACAGATTTTTGTTTTGCAGGAATAAATGCAAATACCCTCCATAAACAATATACTAAAAATCGAAAAAAAGGGGAAATTTATGAATTTCGTGAAACAAATTTGGGAACGTTAACAAAAATAGTTCCGGCTTGTATTCCGCTAGAGGTATACAATATGTATTTCATGGCTGGGATTCGATTAAACACACGTGCTTCTCGCCAATGAGTGTGGAATAAAGTGTCTTATATATATTAATTACTGATATCTCTCTAGTAACGAAAGTTTGCGTGCGGAACCATTGTTGTGTAGAGATTTGTCAACAAACGTCGCTTATCGGCTAGTAAATTCAATTATTGAAAATAAGAGTAAAGAAAACAATAAAATAAGCTGGCACAACAGGTTGCAATAAATTTAAAGGGGCACTGTACACTAACTCCGGCCATTTGTGGGACCATCTCCTTTTATACTCAACAGAATATATGCAACAAATGAGTGAATATGAGCCATTGATTGGTGCAAAATGCACTTGTGTGTTCTATGAATGGTGCAAATAAGATGGTAATTTTAATGAAAATGAATAAATGGCTGGAGTCATAAATTCATTTTCATTATAATTACCATGTTGTTTGCAGCATTCACGGAGAACATGAGGGTATTTTGCGCTAATCCATGGCTCAAATTCATTCATATGTTGCCTATATTCTGTTGAGTATAAAAGGTGATGATCCCATAAATGGCCGGATTTAGTGTACAGTGCCCCTTTAATCATGAGACGATGCATGTTCTGCAGCATTGCTACGAAGGTGATGCGGCTTGCTACGAATGTGATGCGGCTTGGTACTTGGATGCGTGACGCCATGCAGTGAAGTATAGTGTATTTTACACCCTCATGTTCTGTGATTAGTCTTTTGTTAATTGAGTCATGCGTCATATCCAAATAATATAACACGAACCGACGCCACATCTTCTTGACATAATATAATGGGAACATAATTATGGCAGATGGAATGGGCACATACATTACATAAACATAAGACATCCATTCAAAGGTTCCGAACTGAGGAGTTGAGCAGTTAAGCGAGTGAAATAAATTATACAGGCTACACACCTGCTGTGTCAAATGACACGGAGATAAACTTCGACTGAAAAAGTTCCAAATTCCACAAATAAACGATTCAAGGAGATACATGTGTTCATATATCATGATATGAAACGTTATTATCTCGATTTCGAGGGGATGGGAATCTAATCTCATCTATACTATATATTTTGAGACTTCCGTATATATATATATATGTGTGCACTTTATAGAATCGAAAACGCCTGCACCCATCGAGCTCAAATTTCGTATATAAGGGTAAAAACCCACGGGGATCGTCCACGTCGCATTTTGGACAAGCTCAGAGCACCGCTTCTCCCTTCCCGAACATAAAAAATCTCCGCAATCGGCACTTCGGGGTTAATCGCGTTGATAGATAAAGAGCGTTCCTATCCGCAGTGTAGTTGATAAAGAGCGTATGTCGGTAATGTGATTCTTACGTCTGGGTCTGGGCATGTGCGTCATTATACAGACATGAGCGTGTTGTGTGATTCTTACGTACTTAGGGCTTCATAGGAACGCGGATCGGGTCAGTTTTTCCGCCCTATGTCATCTTCACCTTGAAACGGGTACCCAGTACTACCCACAAATGATATATATGTGTGTGTCCTTTTTTGAATCGAACCGATTGAGCTCAAACTTGCTACCTACGGGATGTGTCATGGACGGGTTAAATTGTGACCCCGACCTGACCTTGACCTTGAAAATGATCAATTCAAGGTCAAATCGGGTCAAATATTGAAAAACCCAAAACTAATTCGGGTCAGTTTTTTCCGCCCGATGTTTTAGGGACGGGTACCGTGTATTAACTCATGAAAAACAAAAAATGCGTGTTGTGTAATTCTTATGGCTGTCGTTCCTGGGAAGGGGGGGGGGGGATTTCATCGGGTCAGTTTTTCCGCCCAAAAAAGGCCGAATTAACTCATTGAAAAACAAAAAATTCAATTAAATTCAATTAAATTAAAAAAAATTGAAATAAATATTAAAAAATAAAAAATAAAAAATAAATTAAATAAAAACAAAATAATTTTAAAAATGTCATGTTTCTGAACAACCACGCCAGTGGTGGGCTAACCTGCTAGTCTCATATATATTTTTTGAAGACCTCTGTCTGTCTATGTCTATGTCATTTATACAAATCTACGATTCTCGACCGATCGGCACGAAACTTGGTACGTGTGTGTAGTTTGACCAGGCGGTCGTCGTTGTCGTATTGGCGAGCCCGCTTCGCGCATGCGCAGACGAGATCTCGGAAACGGGTGGAGCTATCGACTTGAAATTTGGTATGTGAATGTATCTTGCCCCGGATACGAATTTTATCGGATCGCCGAGCCCGTGCGACGCCAGCTTCGCGCATGCGCAGACGAGATCTCGGAAACGGGTGGAGCTATCGACTTGACATTTGGTATGTGAATGTATCTTGCCCCGGATACGAATTTTATCGGGTCGCCGAGCCCGTGCGACGCCAGCTTCGCGCAAGCGCAGACCAGATCTCGGAAACGGGTAGAGCTATCGACTTGAAATTTGGTTTTTGGGAATAGCCCGGACAACGTCGGGCTGGGTAGAGCTATCGACTTGAAATTTGGTTTTTGAATAGCCCGGACAACGTCGGGCTCATCGGCTAGTCTATTATATATTTTGGGGAATCTGTGTGTGTGTCTGTCTGTCTGTCTTTCGATGAAATCTAGGGATACTTTCGTATGGGGAGTGTCGTAAGCCTATTCGTTTGCCCGTGCAACGTGACCTTGACCTTGAAATCGGGTCAATTCAAGGTCAAATCGCGAATTTTGATGGGATTTCGACGAAATTTTATACGTGGGGTTACTTTTGTCCACTGAGTGTTTTGGACGGGTCGAGTCGTGACCCCGACCTGACCTTGACCTTCAAAATTATCAATTCGAGGTCAAATCGGGTAAAACCGGATGGATTTCGACGGGTACTTTTGTCGGGTACTTTTGTCCGAGCAGTGTTTTGGACGGGTCAAATCGTGACCCCACCTGACCTTGACCTTCAAAATGGACAATTCAAGGTCAAATCGCGCAATTCGCCGAAAAGCAGAGGGGAAACAGCCCGGACCAGGTGGACCTTGACCTTGAAATCGGGTAAATTCAAGGTCAAATCGCGAATTTTTATGGGATTTCGACGAAATTTGATACGTAGGGTTACTTTTGTCCACTGGACGGGTCAAATCGTGACCCGACCTGACCTTGACCTTCAAAATGATCAATTCAATGTCAAATCGGGTAAAACCGGATGGATTTCGATGGGCACTTTTGTCGGGTACTTTTGTCCGGGCAGTGTTTTTGCCGGGTCAATCGTGACCCCACCTGACCTTGACCTTCAAAATAGACAATTCGAGGTCAAATCGCGCAATTCGCCGAAAAGCAGAGGGGAAACAGCCCGGACGAAGTCGGGTCCACCTGCTAGTATATATATATTTTGTGACTTCTGTTTGTTTGTTTGTTTGTTTGTCTGTTAGCTATGGCCGGGAAAACTGTCGGACGGATTGAGCCCAAACTTCCTATCTAAGGGTAAAATCCCAGATGGAATGTCATCGCACCGCTTCTGAGAACATCAGAGCACTCATTCTCCAATCCCCCGCCACCGCAATGGGTAGTTCATGGGTTAATCGCGTGATAGTTAAAGAGCGTTCGTATCCGCAGTGTCGTTGATAAAGAGCGTTTAGACACTGTTAAACCGTTACATAGGAAATATGCATGCATTTCCATTGCATAGAACTCGCTTCAACGAATCTTCCCAAGGCTGGCAAAATTGTTAATAAATGCGTTTATGTCTCTTCGACAATTGCCTAATACAATTAAAGCGTGGAGTCTGTCCATTTTCCCATGAAAAATCGAATTCTACGACCATCGGGTTCGAGATATGTTATTATTTCCGACATCGTCATTTTTGTCACTCGAAATCACTTCGGCGTCAATTCATCCCTTGCGAGGCCTTCTAAAATTATGTCTTCACTTCCCAGTTATACCCCAGGGTGTGGACTATGAGGAGATATTTATTGCAAGTCATAAGATATTTTGTATTGCCCGGGAACAATACTTATTAGTTAATTCCATCGATCGTCTTATGTTTCCGTTTTCGACGCATCGCGTAAATAATGTACTTACACTAAATCGTACCTCTTGACTCATCGCCGAGAGGCTTTATCTGTATGACATCATAAGGGTGCTGCTTTGTTTTGGACGGGTCAAAACCGTCAAATCGTTACCCCTGACATTGACCTTCAAAATGGTCAATTCGAGGTCAGATCGGGTAAAACCGGACGGATTTCGTGATCCCGACCTGACCTTGACCTTCAAAATGGTCAATTCAAGGTCAAATCGCGCAATTCGCCGAAAAGCAGAGGGGAAACAGCCCGGACGAAGTCGGGTCCACCAGCTAGTAATTTTATATTTTCACAGAAACGTGTCATATGACACATAACACGAACAAACGACACGTTACGTGGTCGGCATAAGATATTGGTAATTGTCCCCCGACGTTCTGAAAGAAAAGGGGGACTATAGAAACGGGCTCCGTTCGTCCGTCTGTCCGTTCGTCCGCACTAACCAGAGAGTACTTGTGGGGTGCGATGAATTTAACATGAATTTAACATGCTTTTCTTCTAATGTTTTATTTACAAACCATCTCCGTTATTTCGTTAATATAATATTTCTCAGAATATGCTCTTTAAAAATACGCTCTTTAAAAAATCGTCAGTTGTGGGTTGCACCCCACAAATTACTCAAACAAAAGATCGCAACCCACAAGTATTATCTGACCAGTGCGGTCACCCCACAACTATACTCTGACCAGTACGTCTGACCGTCCATCCGTACATCCGTTCGGACGTTCGTCACACTTTTGAGTACCTTTATGGTGTAATCATCTCCTGCTACATATTTCATTCTAGAGATTTGAAACTTCAGAATATTGTTGCCCATATATTGGAGATGTGCAACATGTATATTGATGACGGAAAAAATATTTTTTGACAGAGTTATTAACCCTTTTCGACTTCGAAAATTTGAACATTTTTTATAATTTCTTTAACAAAGCGGCATCGACTTGCCACGTTGTCGGGGGACACCGTGGTCGGCTGACCTTTTATTTTGTTTAGAAACTTGCGACACATAATGACACATATAGCGAGTCAGATGACGCAGGTGTACTAATTGGAATCAAATAATGAGCTGCCGTGTCGCTATATGTGTCATATGACACACCTGGTTCACTGGATGTCACGGAAAAGTTTTTCAGTGTATAGATGACTAAGAGTGTTCGACAGAATACAAGAGCGTGTTTTAAATGCGCGCAGTCATAGACCGATCGATAAGTCACAAGTAGGATATTGGGCTATCTTGCAGTGCTGCATGGTATAACATCCAAACCACTGACATATTTCAGGGGGCGGGGGTAAATTCAGTTGAGTTTACATAAATTAATAATCAAAAGACTATATAAATATATGAAGTGAATCTGTTCACAATGAGCCCAACTGTCACATAACCATTGACACACTCAATATATACGTTAATTTCTTAAATAAATTCAATTGAATATATGCTGTGCCAACCATAGAAACCACAATGAGAGATGGTATATACGATGAGAGACCGACAAAGTGAGCGTTACAGAGAGAATGGAACGAGATGGATAGAAAGTGAGAGTGATCTAAAGTGATATATAGTAACTTCGCAAACCTTATCACAACTAATTTCCATTCTCTCTACAGGTTATCTCTGATAAACGGCGTGATATCGATCAAGTGGACAACCACCATCTAGCCAGCATCAAATCGTTCTATGATTCCCTGATAGAAGCGGCAAGACAGTGTGAGGTGCGGGCATGTCGCGCTTTAAAGACGAGAACTACCGACCAACGCGAGAAACTGCAAGAAGTCGAGGAGCAGGCTAATAACATGGTGGAAGCCATACAGATAATAACAACTAGCATTGAAAAGCCAGACGCATGCGAGAAAGGTGCACAAGAACGAAACAACAGCACACTACCAGACCTGTACCAGCGAACGGTGGACATTTTAGAGACAGCTGGGTGCGGGAAGCATGTCCTTACTAGTGTTAGTGAAATGAATGTGGAGAATTCAGACATAAGCCTTAAATTTGCCGGTTGCCAAAATGACATTGAGACGATAACAGGTATACTTGATGCTTTAATCGTGAGTGAATGCGATCAGGAAGGTGCCGCTGTATCGATTACGTCCGCTCCGATGAAACAAGATATTTCAAAGTTTTGTAAAGTAAAAGAATTTACTGAGGAAAACTTGGCCGAAAGATTTTCTGGAAAAATCGTTGCTATGAAGACATCAGACACCATTATACTTAAAGAAGGTGGCAATACAGTCTGCATTGCTAATGCAGGAGTGTGTGGTTATGGTAAGGATAACATAGACAAGTTGTTCCGTTTAAGTGACCAAGTCGTAGCAATGACGTACGGTAGCAGTACGAAGGACTCGGACATTATTATGCTGATGAGTCGTGGCACGCTTTTCCGCGTGCGTCCTGACGGGAGTCTGGTTTATGGTAGAATGCACCCACGTGTTGACTCGTCTGTTCGCGTACCCGTCATCCGTGTGAAATGTAACCAAGTGTGGATTAATTCGGAAAAGAACACAATATATTGGTATCGTCTGGCGTCTGATGGCTTTCTTCAGCAGCATAAATTTAGGATTACTTGTAAAGAATACCCTTTGTTTGATGCTTTTTCGTCCCCACTTTCGTTTGGTGGGGGTATACATATAGTATCATTGGTTGTGTGCGAACGCGGAAATGTGATTAAATTGATAGATGAAGATGGCAACGCTGCCCGCTCGTCACCATTCCAGTTTGGAGAGGGTTTAGTTACAAATCTGTTGGTGCCTCCAGCAGACAACCAGGTGTTAGTAATGACCCGTTTAGACAATGATAATGTCAAAGTAGTTATTTTGTCCAAGTATCTACAAAATATCATCAGAGTTCTTGAGTGGACAGATGTGTCTCCAATGGTAGTGTGCATAAACAGCTCCAGCATACATGTAAGCAATGGCGATCTGTGCAGTGTGAAACATCATGACATCGATGGTAACTACACAGAGACCATTCTGACTGGATTACAGAACGTTAAAGGTATAACTTATAATGAGGGTACTAAACAACTGATGGTATTGTCTCACCCAAGCAGCAGTACCTACAACATCAGTGTATACCAAAGAAATGCTTAACTACTGATTCGACCGAGTGGCGACAGTGTGGTATGTCAAAAGTCTTAACTATACTGACACGACTTCGGTCAAGCAACATTTCCTCCAACACCGTGGTATACCAAAGAAATACTTAACAACTTACACGACTTCGACCAACAGTACTATACTATATCGCGTTATACCAAACAGGCTCAGCAACTAGCTGACACGACTCCGACGGTACAGAACAACTGTTGACAAATACATTCCCGTGTATATTTGGGGGTTAGCTAATATGTGTGTAACACATGGACCGGCTTGCTTGCTCACATGATGCCTGTTGTAATCCACATGGATATAATCACTGTCGGATACCCGTTTAGGTTCGGACATTCCAAGATGGCGGCGCCCACTAAAGCAGATAAACGGTAAGTCTATATATTGTCTCCAAGCAGCAATCAACGACATATTTCGGTGATACACCTTGAAACAGTTATGTAGGAATTTGTAAGCCCAACACATACGTAACACGCCTTTCGCATGACAGGCATGTGAATTGTTGTATTTGGCGTGTCAAGTCGTCAAAAATTTTCGAAATTTTATCGAGGCGGCGAAATGTTCGCTTTTTCGTATTTTTCTGACCCTGGGCTCATGCATCCGCAAATTTATGTATTGTTGTGGGTAGATTAGGTCACCACACATCTTCGGAATGCAAAACCGGCGATAGTTTTATTGTCTAACTCCGAAAAACGACATTTGAACATTTCAAAATGTTCAGGTTCGGATTCGCAACATTCGCGATGATTTTGTTCAGGTTCAGACACAATTTTCGTTCAGGTTCGGACAAATTTGGTTCAGGTTCGGACGCATCAAAAACTTCGCATCAAAATGACACGCACAGGTACAGTCGCGTTCTTATTGCGTTTTTGTGCATTTGGTTATCTTCCATTCGTAAAAGAAACGATAAATGGGGAACACGAGGCATGGTATTAGCCCATTCGTGAATAATTTGGGCGGACTTTCTTATTTTATGCGTGTGAGATGTATAGAATAGAATAGAATAGAATTTATTAGCAAGAACATCCAGATATAAGGACAAGTTGCTGAGAATACATAATGAATAAACAACAATCAAAATAGAAATCATGACGAAAAGAAGTACTAAAGCATTCAAATAATAATACAAATGATAATGATTATTCACGCCGCGGCAATCTACCACGGAATGCTTGTTTGATTACTTACAGTTGTGCTACGACTGTAAATACAATATCACAGTTATTATCAGAGGCCACTGGTATCCAATAACCGTCAGCCAATTAGGTGTTAATGCAATAATCAGATCTCTATTCAAAGAACCTCCGGATCAGATTACATACACCTGCACAAATTTCAGGACAATCGTTGTTCATAATCACTTTAAATTTCTCAAGTGGGCAAAGTTTATCAAAGATGTATGCGATCACGTGATTCCCATCCACATACGATGCCACGAACGTCGCCGCACGTAGATGAGCAGATAATTGTCCATAATATAAGTTACACGGCTTTTTGAGGGGGATACTGTGTGGTATGCCCCGGTAGAGGTTCGTGTCCCCCGAGGCGATCCCCCCCCCCCCTCAACAAGCCGTGTAATGATGTATTTACCCCCAGTCTCTATTAACAATATATTACCAGACATAAAGCACTGAAACGAGCCACGAACAGTAACTCTATTTTGTTAGACTGCTTATACGATGAATGTGATTATATAGCTGTTCCCACACTTTGCCCATAAATACTTGCTGATAGATAGACAATATATACCATGTTGTGTATCAATAATTGGATGATATATTTGGGTATTCACACGAAACATATTCTTTTCAATATAAGCCTTATGTGTTTTGCCTCATTTCTAAATGTTGAATCCAGTTACAAGTTAACCATTTGTCACACGACTATTATGCAGGACTATTAATTAGAGCCCGAACATGTTGCGTTCTATTCAGCACTATGCGAACATAGAGAATACCTATGGTTTGCCGAATAATACCTGCAATATGCGAATCTTCACGAGCGGCGATATTTCAGGAATATATTATTCGAGAAACCATATGTGTTCTTTTTTTGTTATGCTTATGGTAAGCAATTCTGCAAAACTACAAGAATTTGTTTATCGAAACAAGAATTTAGACGCCGAAGTAGCGAAACTTATGCAAACGATATCAGCTGTTCCGTTGGCAAATTAAGCATCTCTAAATTTTGGTGGAAAATTTCCTTCATGCGCTTAAGAGAATAGTGCCTTCCCAATGGTTAAATATTACACCCAGAAACCCAATTAACAAATAACTGAATACGTAATAAAACGGGATCATTTGTTTTTCTTTAGAACTTATCGCAGTAATAAACTATTTTCAGTCTTCCGCGGAATTTCGCGTAGTTCCATTGATAATACACGCGTCAATAATTGTGTACCCTTTTTTAAACAGAAGTATCTACAGTGAGATAACGTTTGAAAATTATTATCCATGCCACGGTCCTGCGACGAAAGAGAGCGCATCGTGTGTCATTTAAAATTACAGCTATTTCATAGGGAAACATATAACAAACAACGCTTGTCCCCACACTCGGTTGTAACTAACAATCTGATTGACAACGTCACGTTTAAATCATCAATCATGCACCATGTCCCCGTAACTCTTGACAGTGGGCATATAAAAGCACGTGAAACATCGTGTTTATGAATTACCCTTGAACTAGCAGTTTCACCAATCGTGAAGCTGAGCTTAATTGACGTCACCTAAAACAGGATCGATAGGTCTGCTACTGAATTATTACGCCACCTGTGGTGTTTCTAGCTTCTGTGAGTTTGATATTGTGTGGTGGACAGGGCGAATGTATTCTTGGAGATTTTGTGTACCTTACTCAATCGTACCGATAGAATCACGTAGATGCCGAAATTGTAAAGTTAACGTCACCGGTGTATAATATGTTTATGAAAATATAATAAATCGTATCGATAGAGTCAGGACAGGCTGAAATTGTAAACTTAAAGTCACCGGTGTAATAATATGTTGTTGAAAATATAAATAATTTGATAGACTGAAAATAATATATAACCCATTGGGAGCCCCTGATGTATTCGTGTTTGTACCTTACTCAATCGTACCGATAGAATCACGTAGATGCTTAAATTGTAAAGTTAACGCCACCGGTGTATAATACGTTTTTGAAAATGTGTTAAATCGTATCGATAGAGTCAGGACAGGCTGAAATTGTAAACTTAAAGTCACTTGTTGTTGAAAATATAAATAATCTGATAGACTGAAAATAAATTATGTGTAACCCATTGAGAACCCCTGGTTTAGTGAAGTGCATTGTGGGAAGTTTAATTGTGATTCTCCTGCATCTTTATTTTCTGGAATTATCACCAAGATTTCTCCACTCTATTCTCTTAAAATGTACCCTGATCGGTCATATTCTTTTGATAATTCTATCTAAATATATCTTAGCTACTATTCGGATCTGCTGTTCCGGTCGAAGAAGGTTTAGTTTGACCAAAACGGCTATTGACAAAAGTTTGTTTACAAAAATTGAGCATACTCAATGACCCGTAGGCCGTACACGCTGTAAATTTTTTATCGAAAACAAATTCAATTTCTTCCATCTAAAACCTAATTACGCGCTGAACTCTGTCATTTTACGAATATAGTAGTATTATACACATACACACCAAGTTTCAGCTCAAAATTTTGAAAAATGACAGTTTTATAGACATAAATCGATTTTAATGGCAACTCGAAATTTTATCATCGAAAAAAAAAAATCATTTCTTCGATCTAGGAAATAATTACGTGCTGTACCCTGTCATATTTGACCGGTTCTACCTGATAATTGTGTGACAGTACAGTCGCGTTACTTTATACGTCAACATTGGTCATTATCACACGACAAATTTATTTCGGTCTATCGTATCAACCCCTATTTCCCCCGCGTAGCCTGACTAAGTGTCTTTATCGCTCCACTAATTTGTATCATTTCATCGATATGAATTCCATATCCAATTATCCACATATAACCAACCCAACCTCTAATCCCGGTCCAATTTATTTATTTCTTTCATCGGTATATAGTCATGTTACGTAATATTTTATCTCGTGATACTTGTACTTATATGTCTATGGTATTACTATAGTATACCGTATATGTATATCAATTGCTATTCCTTTCTATATAATCCTGGTGCCAACTATAGAGATAATTTCAGACCCCCCCCCCCCCCCAATTTTATATAATTGCTGCTTTAGTACAGTCACGATGCATTACATGGCAACATCGATCCACCAATTTATGTCAGTTCATCAACTTCATCGGTACAAACCCCTTTTTTCTCCGAGTCCATATAACCAACCCAACATCTTATAGAACCCCATAAATGACTATTCTGGCACTATATAGAGATGACTAAGATTCTGACACCCCCTATTTTATAGCCTTGTTGCAACAGTAGAGTTGATATGCATAATATGTCAACATTGGTCGTTATTGCTCTACAAATTTATATCGGTTCAACCCTTAGTTCCCTGTATCGCCCACCCCTCCCTCAATTTATTTTTTCATTTGTATTATAGTCTCGTCACATACACATTTTATCTTTTGTAACTTTTGCTTCAACGCGTCGAGATCCGCTGCAGACAATACAAAACTGACAACATTTTGAAATGTAAGCAGGCTTCAAACTCATCTTATCCTAGAAAAACTCTGGTTACATACAAAATTTGTGTATAAGGTGTACGCGCATTTGTTGCGTTAAAAACCAAAGTCAAGGTCCAAATCCCCAACACACTGATGTGAGGTTTAACTCCATCTACATACAGTAATGTCCAAAGTAATTCATCACTTAACCACAGCAAAATTGTGTGTATTTTTTCATGATTCTAAATTCTGAAAAATTACCCATAATTACGCTGTGGTTAAAGGGTCAATTACTTTGGGCATTACTGTAACCAATATAAGGATTTGAGGTTTAATGATAACTCAATCATCATACAGTAATGTTCAAAGCAATTGACCACTTAACCACAGCAGAATAATGGGTAATTTGAGGATTGTAAATGCTGAAAAAATACACAATTCTGCTGTGGTTAAGTGGTCAATTACTTTGGGCATTACTGTAACCAATATAAGGATTTGATGTTTAATGATAACTCAATCCTCATACAGTAATGTCCAAAGTAATTGACCACAGCAAAATTATTGGTAAATTTTCAGGATTTCAAATCCTGAAAAATTACCAATAATTCTGATGTGGTTAAGTGGTCAATTACTTTGGGTATTACTGTAACCAATACAAGGATGTGAGGTTTAATGAGAACTCCATCCATATAGCTAATAATTATGTGTGAAAATTAAAACAAAACAAAATAAATTCCAATATGGACTGCCTAATTCTGCTCCAAAACATGTATATTCAATATATGGATGTTTATTGGGGGAAACCGATTATTTCAATGATATTTTCATTAACTGTGATCCAAAACCCGACTTACGGGAGCGTGCGACTGTATCTTAAGCATATGTGCCTATTTAATGAGCCAACAATTGGAATCTCAACAGAGAAGATTGGCGTGGGTCCCTTGCGCGATCTGTCCATCGAAAACTATTTAGACATCTCAAGACAGGTAAGACCCAATAAGTTAATATACAGAATAGATACATCTATTGCCTGAGTGACTAATATTTATATTTGTTACAATGAGGTCAAATAGTTGCGAAGCCAGCACCACAATTCTTTCCCTCCATAGTAAATCTTAAAACAACTTCTAAAGAATTAATAATTCACCTTATATTTGGTATGAAGCGTCCTTGGTTAACTGGAGTTCAGATTTGTTAACATCACGTCACCAAGGTAATTACTTGCGAAGCCACAGCCAAAACTATTTCCCTCCATAGTAATTCTCAAAACAACTTCTTAAGAACAATTGACCAGGTCAGTCGCGCAATTATTGGAAGAGCCACGGTCAATCATTTTTTTTAAACCAAATGTTACATTTAAATTATTGCTTTATTTAACCAAAACAAAAATGAGAAAATTTAACTTTTACTAGCTAAATTTTATCTTTTAATTATTTCATTTAAATTTTAGTATTTACAGTATACTATGTCCAAGTCTTTATAATCTGTTGAGTGACCCCACAGTCGTTTATTTGTTAGTAATAATTTGAAGGATTACTTGTTTAAACGCAATTGTTATCAAAATATTTTATGTATTTTTTATAATTTCTATTTATATGTAATACCATAATCTTGGTGGCGTTACCATTTCTGACTATGGTTTTCTTGTTCTTATTGGTGCTGATTGGTGTGAATGATAACCTATAAAAAGCACACCACATGGTGGCTATTGATGTGGGACAAAATCGTTAGCCCCGCCAACATCGTTGGATACTAGGAGATTTAATACCCGGATGTCTCTTTTTGAAACCCCTTGGCTCCTCCTCGGGGTTCAAAATCGAGAACCAGGTATTAAATATCCATGTATCCCCGATATTTCAGAAGATAAGTAATAATACCACTGTTGCTCATATATTATATGTAAAATGTAATAATTCCCACTAGCTGGTTTATAGTAGACATTGCTCGAGAAAATTCAACTGTGGCTTTTATCCCATTAATTCGGAGAATTTACCACCTATATTTGGAAATTTCAGCTGACATATTTAGATATGACAAATTAACAATGCATGTGCGTTAATAACACGCACAATAAGATCGCGACTGTACCTCGGCATGTCATTTATAGGTAAGGTTTTGATGCGTCCGAACCTGAACCAAATTTGTCCGAACCTGAACGAAAATTGTGTCTGAACCTGAACAAAATCATCGCGAATGTTGCGAATCCGAACCTGAACATTTTGAAATTTTCAAAGGTCGTTTTTCGGAGTTAGACAATAAATATATCGCCGGTTTTGCATTCCGAAGATGTGTGGTGACCTAATCTACCCACAATAATACATAAATTTGCGGATGCCCAGGGTCAGAAATTTCGAAAAATTATGACGACTTGACACGCCAAATACAACAATTCACATGCGTGTCATGCGAAAGGCGTGTTACGTATGTGTTGGGCATACAAATTCCTACATAACTGTTTCAAGGTGTATCACCGAAAGATGACGTTGATTGCTGCTTGGAGACAATATATATACTTACCGTTTATCTGCTTTAGTGGGCGCCGCCATCTTGGAATGTCCGAACCTAAACGGGTATCCGACAGTGATAATGAATCATTATTATATTGGTTCTGATGCGATTGTTGCTGTATCCGGACAAATGGTCGTAGAACTTGATATTGTGTGCTACATTGTGCTTCCAGTGGACAACCGGGTGCTAATAATGAGTCCTTCAGATCATGATAATGTCAAATTACTTATTTTGTCAAAGAATTTATAAGATATCATCAGGATTTTTGAGTGGACAGATGTTTCACCAACGGTTGAATGGACACACCCCTCCAGCATATATGTCATCAGTGGCGATTTGAGCAGATTGTAAAGCATTATGACATCGATGGAAAAAATAGACCATTCTGACTGGTTTGCAAAACGTTCAATGAATAACGTACAATACTGATTGTAAACAACTCATTGTATTAACGCTGAATGCTTCATTGTCGCCTCATTTGTGTGTTTTGGGTACCCAGCTTTACAGAAAAAGGTGTTTTTTCAGTACCCAGCTTGACTTTTGGGTTTTTGTTATATATGTTGCAGAAAAACATAAAGTTATATCGTCGAGAAAAAGTAATTATTAGTGATAAATGTCAATTTTGAAGATTAGTATCCATGCCCCATTTAATAGCATGCTATATTTCTTCAACAAGTGTGTGCTCAAAACATTACAAAGGTCAAGCGGGGTAGCCAAAACAGTGAAAACACCTTTTCATAAAGCTGGGTACCGAGCACGCCAAAATGTGACGACAGTGACCCGTTCAGTGTATTTCACGCAAGCAACAGCACATCCAGCATCGTATTGTACCAAGAACAGGATTAACTACTGACAGGACTCCGACCAAGCAACATTACCTACAACATCGTGATATAAATATATTTACATACTAAGTGTTGTCATCACTAAATCCAGCATTCTGGTTGGTCGGCGCCCACGTGGCTAGTTGCAGTTATTTCTCGTTGAATGTGCAACAGCTAATAACTGCAAGGTCATAACAACATCGATACGTCATTTGGGTTTGGAAAGACGAACGCGTAATGTTTTGGGCGCATTTGGATCCGCGCAGGATTGACTTAATAAATCATCGGGTTTCAATTGTTCCTGTTAACTTTTGCCAAGGGTGCTATGGGTTATTATACCCCCTTTTAAAAAAAAAAGGGGGGTATACTGTTTTGCACCTGTCCGTCCGTCCGTCCGTGCGTGCGTCCGTCCGTCCGTCCGTCCGTACGTCCGTCCGATGTCTGTTCGTGTCATAACTTGAACAGTAGTGCACGGATCTCAATGAAATTAGGTATGGATGTTCACTATTATGAGGACATTTAATTTTGGGCTGGTTTTGTCACGATACACTTTTCGATTTAAATACATTTACAAAAGTGGCATTTCGCTAAATGTATATAAATATAAGGATTAACTGTCATGTGGACTGTTTTTATGGAGATGTAAACGTGAGGTAAGTGGTCATAACTTGTATGTAAAACCCTTCCTTATATATCTATATTTGCTAATGTCTGCCTTTCTATCTGTCTACCTGTGGTCTATAGAAATTCAGTGGGACAATGTATATGGGCCCAAAGACGACTAAAAGGGATAACTTTTTACGAGGAATATATTGGTGCGGGTTTCTAAAATGACGCTGTTGTTATCGGGGACAGAAAGGGGGAGGGCCAGCAAAAGTTGTTATCGCCGATTTCCACCAAACTTATACATAATCATCTCCATGAAATGAGGAGTCTAATTGTGTGGCTTAATGATGTCAAAAGTGGCGCCATTCGTGTCAGGGGTACCCTCAAGGGGAGAGGGGCACCAACATTGATAAAAAATATTTTTAGCGCAGATTTCCACAAAAATTTATGGATACACATTCTTCTCCATGCGACGAGGAATCTAATCGTGTGATTTAAATACGGGGACACTAAATTTGATAATTTACCACCAAACGTATACTTGATATCGGGTGTCTAATAGTGTTGTTGAAATATAACACAAGTGGGCCGTTGAAGTCAGGGGTGCATGGTCAAAATTGATATAAATTATTTTTAGCGCTGATTTCCACCAATTGACACATATCCTTCTCCGATGCGATGTGATAGGTATATTGAAACAAGGTTGGATATGAATTTGTTTTATTTTTAGAAGGCATCCTATTCTTTTGAAAACATTAATTGCAAGTGACCTTCACCCCACTAGCGAGCAGTAACATTTCTGCGAAGCAGTGGCCCTATATGCTGTTCCGATTTTTTAGCACCCAAAACTTGTCAGATGCATTTGAACCAACAGGTGTGATCATGCTGAAACAATTATGGTGACATGGGGTTTGGGATGTCTACACCCCGATTAGGTGTGGTTGGACAGCACAAACCACCACCCCCTCCCCCCCCCCCCCCCAACTTTGATCCAAATTTTAAATGTCGTTTAAAATTTCCCACCTTACACAACAGTAGTTTGAAATTTGAAAAATATAATTTGAAAGTGTTCTCGTAGTTTGATTTTCCAACGAATTATTAGTGGGGAATATATTGCTTTGAACTTAACAGCGATATATTTTCCTGCTTTAGCAAGCTTGTGGTAAAAATGTTGGACATCACTTGGAAATGTTCCATCTTAGGAGTGGGTGTCAGGTCTGAAATTTCTAACACTTGGAGAGTTTGATGCCAGTCTAGCTGCTGGGATTGTGCAGTTTTCGTGTTTAGATTCAAAATGTTCTCATACCAGGCCAAACCATGGTCGTCCCGATGGCCCCTCCCTCACCGGTAGTCAAAGATTAATCAATCTATAATTGGTATTACACGAACTTGGCCTGGTCCAAGATCAAAGGAGGGAGTGCAGTTGGAAATTCCAAGGGGGACACTCCCAATGGAGACCCTCTAGCCACGCCCCTGGCTGACATATAAATGTAGTTTTCATCGGCCTAATATTAACTATAAGACAATGTGTATCAATCACTGTGTTGTCAACATGGAAATGAATTGATAACTCTTGAAACACGGAGACCATTATTTTTTTTATTTTTCGTGAGATGAGCATAAAATATATACATAAATTATATACATAAAATATATACATAAAATATATACATAAAATATATACATAAATTATCATATATATAAAATATATACATAAATTATATACATAAATTATATACATAAATTATCATATACATCTTACAAATAACGATATCACCGCGGTCTAAATATTCACCATACGACAATATATAGAGTGTGTACTAGTATCAACCCTGGTCGTTTTCATGTCACTCCCTGGTCAAATGGTCATACTAGTCTACTATGAATCATTCGCGCTGCCACTTGCCAAATTTGCGAATGGCAAAAATAATTCATATTTGGCAAAATATATTTTCATTTGGCAAAAGTTTTGGCATGTCACTTTTTAATTCCTCACGCAATTTGAAAAAATATTTGTCAATCAATACCATTAATTTCAGGAAACTCTTACAATATAATTATATTAGCCGTGTATTATAAGGTTTAGGGAAAGTTAACACCTCTATTAAGATTCAGTTAATCTCATAGCATTAGTACTGATGGTTGGAGGGGTTACTAATCCTCCTGTGAAGTGCCCTTGTGATGGAGAAACCCTTCTACCATTGTACTGTTCGGTGATTGGCTTATTGTTGTATGATAAACCACAATAGAGATGCGAGTATAATTAATTATTAACTAACTGCTTTCTATCCAATCAAAAGTCCTTCAAACCACAAGTGTCGAAACATAAGACTTAAGGTTGCAGAAAATTATACTAAGAGGGATAGCATTTCGCAATTGCTAAAATAATTTGGCAAAAGTAAATTGCGGACCTTGACCATGATTCTGCTGAATTGCTATGATGCTGGTAGGACAAACTGATGCCGTTACAAAAAAAGCACAGTTATATTTTCTAAAGTTGTCATTTTCGTGGTGTTACTATTTGCGAAAAAAACAGTTTCTGTATGAAACATTCAAGAACATAGATATATTTTGTAAAAATTAATACTGGCTGCGCATGAATAGCCATTTTGATTATAGTTGATTTGCCACTACTAATACAACCAGTATTAGAATATATCGCAATAGATATGTTTTTAATGTTTGATACACATTGTAGCTTTTCCTGGATATGTTCAGAGTAGCCGATTACAGCAGAAATGACAATAAATAACGGTACTTTTTATGTGTACCCATACCATAGTATGGTATACATAGTGCCGACGTCCGGATTGACCACTCGTCGTGTGTCCGTCCGTCTGTCTGTAGACACTTTACGCATAATGCGATAACTCAAACATTTTCTATCCAATCGGAACCAAATTTTATATATAGGTTTCTCAGGCTAAAATACAGATCGAGTTCAAATATGGGTTTGATTCAAGTTTTTTTAAACAGAGTTATGGCCCTTTTTCGACTTATAATTCACGCATTCTGCCATAACTCAAACATTTTTTTATCTGATTGGAACCAATTTTGGTATAGGAGTTTCTCAGCCCAACATTCGAATATGGGTTTGATCTGATTTGTTTCAATGGAGTTATGGCCCTTAGACATAGAATTCACACATGCTTCGATAAATCAACCATTTTTCATCTGATGGGAACCAAATTTGGTATGTGAGTTTCTCAACTCAAAATACAGATCAAGTTTGAATATGGGTTAGATCCAATCTGTTATACCAGAGTTATGGCCCTTAATACAACTAAGAATTGAACAGATTTGATAATAACCCAAGTAGCTTACAATTAATTACAGTAATACAAATTTAATTTAACTGCAATAGAGAGAACAGATATAATGCTCTCTTATTGATTTAGAGTTATTTTTAGCCACATATATACCACATAGCAGTGAAGCTGTAACCCAATCATGATTCAGTGGACTCTCCCATTCTGTTCTAAAAGTTTTAATTGGAATAGTATTGTTCATTTGTATGGATGTTCTCATTATATTTTTCAATTAATCATTCTTCTATTATATATCCAGGTTTCTCCTCATTCACTTCTCAACATTCCTGATACTTTCATCTGATATGTCTCAGTTTATATTGGTTTATTTTGACACACGCTTTGCCCCTACACACACATATTGTCGATGTCCGGATTGACCACTCGTCGTCCGTCGGGTAGACATATTACGCATGGTGCGATAACTCAAACATTTATTGATTCAATCAGAACCAAATTGTGTATATCTGTTTCTCGACCCTAAATACAGATCAAGTTAACATATCGGTTTGATCAAAGTTTTTTTTATGGAGTTATGGCCCTTTCTCGACTTAGAATTCACGCATGCTGCAATAACTAAAAAAAAAGATATCTGAAATCAAATGATAGAATTCGAATATGGGTTTGATCCGATTTTTTAAACAGAGTTATGGGCGTATTTGAAACCAAAAACTTGTTCTAATCTTTGAAGATTAACATTAATGTTATGGATTTTAGTTTCCTAGCTGAAAATAGCTAATCACTATCGCCAAGGTATGGGTTAAACATCTGTCGATCGTGATCGGCCTCTCGTTATTAACGGCATCAGTTTGTCCTAACAGCATCATAGCTATTCAGCAGGACCTGCCAACATCATACCAATTCAGCATGACCAACCAACATCATACCAATTCAGCAAGACCACTTAACTGGGGGATGAGTATATCGATCGCCACATTGAAAATTATCATCCTCTATGACCAATGTATGCTATAGAACTATAATAACACCTTTTCACCCCCACAATATTAGAGATATGTTCAAATTACTAGTATGTAAAAAAAAAGGTGTTGTTAAAAAAACAACCCATATATTTTGGTAGATCGATAGAGAGTTTAGCAGAAATTATTTTCAAAGAACACACTGCATTATTCTAGATTATGAACCCAATTATGGTATGCACTCAATCTACCACGACTCGTGACGACTGTCTGCGAGAAAATAAATCAAACATTTTTCATTTCGTATTTTAATTATTTTTTTTTTTGGCAGCCATTTGCAGAACTATTTTTTATCATGTGAAGGACCAAAACAACATAAAACAACATAAATATTATTCAACCACGTTTTAAATAATCTGGCAGACATAAACACAAAATACTGATTCATTTTTTCAGACCTTGTGTAGTGTTATGGTGATTTTTCCTAAAAACAAAATAGTTCTGCAAAATGGCTGCCAAAACACTTAAATATGCATTGAAAAATGTTTGATTTATTTTCACGCAGACAGTCACGATTTCAGATGATTGACTGAGCGCATACACTATTTGGGTTCATAGTCTAGATAGTACAGTATTTCCTGTAAAATTATCTATCGACCTATCTCAACAAATCTGGGGTTGTTTTTTAAACAATCTATATGTCATCAACGTCGTTTTTCTGTTGATCTATGAGCGTATAGACCGATCAGTAGACGAATAACATACTGTATAATTCCGCGAAGCGGATTATACTAAGTATGTTATTCGTCTACTGATCGGTCTATACGCTCATAGATCAACCGAAAAACGACGTTGATGGCTTATAATTACAACTATAACACTTTATTTTCAGCTATCTACTATTAATCTATCTCAGAAAATTAATTGCCAAAACATGATTTTCCGTTGGACGATCTCAAAATTTGGTTTATGGGCCGAAAATAAATTGGCCGAAATTGTCAACGAGCAACTTCGTCAAGCAAACTTTCAGAAAATAAATATTTACGCTTCAACTTCAATTTTCAGCAATCAACAATCCATAATAAAAAGAATTACTTGTTTGGCTACGATTTACGTTTAAAATGACTCAACAACAACCCTATAATTATCAACACACACAGAGTCGAATCCGCGATCTCCGGTAAAATTATTAACTCCAGACCAGTCCAGACTCCAGTCCGACCATGGCCGATGTAATTTGTAAACAAATGCCCTGATAATATATAATGTGCTCGTGACAAATGTCATGTCATTAGCATTGTAATAAAGATGAAAAATGTTAAAAGGGTTGTAATCGGGTAACACATTTTATTTCCAATAAATTTTGCCATGTTGATCAGCCTGATTTATGAAAAGTTGTGTTCACAGCAGTAACTATACACGTTGTCATAGACGCTTTTTCGAAAATTGGACAAATAAAAAACGCGGCATGAACTTTGAGTGTTCAATCGAGCTTTACAAAAACATGAATACGGCTGAAATGAACAGACATAAGTATAGTATAGTGCAGATAAGAAGCAGAGACATGGAATATAGACATAGACTACTTGTTCAAATGTTTCTAATGATTGAGTTTTCGAGTTGTTTTTTCACTGAAATTCTAATGGAATTCTCGTTCCGCGCTTTCGCGTCATCCGGGGACGTCGTGTGGGGCGACGGTTATAGACTCACCCAATTTTCTTAAAGTGTCACTACGCGATGTGACTCGTCTACTGCAAAGTCTATGCACTGATAGACGCAGGTCACGTGGTATCCTCTCGACCAATCAAATGCCCGCATTTCGACGAAAACGAAATTAGTTGTAATTATACTTACATAGTTGTAAAATATCTCTCATACTGTGAGGGTAAATAGTAGATCATGCCACGAATCTCTTCTCTGGCTAACGCCCATTGAGATCATATTCCACCGGTACAAAACCTGGGACCTTTTTGAAGTTATGACAGGGAACATTATAAAGTCGAATGCGGGAACAGATTTCTTAGTTGTTTGCTGTTCCACAATAATGTACTTAACTGTATGTGAAGGTCCCAACTCGAAATTGCAACGAGACTATTTAAGTTACTTTGTGAGCGATTTAGCATTGCAATTATGGAATTTCTCCTGGGTAATTATTTCAACGTTTATTGTAATTTAGGCTCACAAGTCACAGAAAAGCATGCAATTTTGAGCTGCGATCACCCCCTAATGTGAAGTAGATTATTGAGGAACAAGTATTAACAAAGAAATATATTCCCTGCCTTGTTTGTTCAATGTTATAAAGTTCCCTGTCAGAACATCAACAAGTTCCCAGGTTTTGTACTGGTGGAATATGATCTTTACGGCGTTAGCCAGAGTACAGATTCATGGCATGATCTAGGTAAATAGTTGTTGTTATAGATGTAGTACAATGCATACATTGGTTATAAGGGATAATGATTTTTTCCTTCAAATTGATAGTTCGAAATTGAGATTATTTTTTAAATCACGAATGGGGGGGGGGGGGGGGGGGGGCAATCAAGCGCATGCAACATTACATACTTGGCCATCATTCGCATTGTGGATTAGTTATCAATATATCAGATCAGAAATTTTTTAACAATGATCCCCATACCATATTGTTAAAGAAAAAGCACGAAATATTACTTTTTAAGGTGTTTAATGGCCCACTTAATTTTGGAATCACCAGATCACATTATATACAACATATTCCATGTTATATACCATTTGAAAGGGGAAGCTCCAAAACATTGTCTTATTAACTGATCCGGTCGAATAAACTGGGAATTAACATGTTGTTTTTGTCGAGGTATCAAGGTATGTCCTGCATTTAATTTTGATCCGGACTGTACTATAAAGTCTATTATACTCAATGGAAGGGGAATAACACTATCTCTTAGTTTGAATTTTGATGCATTCTGGGGTTGACAAGGGGGGGGGGTCTTGGAATGAATCTCTATCAGTTGGTGGACACTCCTAGGCCACAGCTGCTTCGTATTATGGTGGAATATATATATTTGTTGGTTCCTCTTCCAATTGTTATATAATATGGAATAATGTAATCTGGTCATTCGACAATTAAGTGGGCCTTTAAATCAAACGCTGCAGTGAAAACATTGGAATGTTCAATGTTCACTGATTTAAATAACAAGAACTGCAACATAAATATTGTTTCAGAACAACTGATATTGTACTGGTCTGGGTTTTCCAAATTGAATTCGAGCATCCAATCTGCTAAAACCGCATAGACGGTCTTGTAGTCAGCTATATGTAGTATTGTTGTGATACTGTATGTATATGTACTTGGGTAACATGCATGCTCACAAAATAGCACGCATCATAACATGTAGCAAGAGTTATCTTCCATTGTATAATGCTGCTCTCGATCAGACTATTCATAATCACTGCGGAGTATGACGTCACTGTAAGTACCGCCCTATTAGCATAATCACGAGTTTGGAAACCGCTATCGAGAATAACGTGACGTGAATCGCCGGCACTGTACCACTGAGCGGCTGCGAATGACCTGAAAGAATACAGAAAATGCGTAAGGCGTTGTTTCATTACCTGGACAGCTGTTTCATTACCTGGACAACTGTTTCATTACCTGGACAACTGAACCCGTTCCTCACCCGTCGAATGCCACTTAAAATAGAGGTGGGACTGTCCAAATACCACTAATGATACCACTGCAATGCAATTGGGCAAAACATTACGTGTAGCCATATTAACATTTTTTTTTATTTTTTTTTTTCGAGAAAACAAGGAATACAAGCTCGGACAAAATGGCCGTCACTGATAGTCGGACGACAAGACGGACGGAAAGACGGATAGGCTGATTCCAATAATCGAGGTTATGAAATTGGGGTACAACCAGTCTGGGTGAACACAGACGATTGAACAGCTACGCGTTAGATATTACAGAGGTTTAGACTTAAACTTCCTAAGTTCTCTTGTCAAGAAATATGAGACGAGCTGAATGAAACAGGAGCCTTTATTCCGCAGCGTATGCGCATGCGTCCCCTGTGTGCACTTAGCGCACAATTTGATCTTGTAAACACTGATTAAAACAAGAATTATTAATTTAAAAAAAAATATTTAATTTTGTAACAGTTTCAATTCTTCTGCATTTTGCTGTATTTCGCACAAATAAGCCATTGGGTGTGCAATAAATACTAATATTATAGTATAAAGAGTGTATTGTTTCAGAAAATACTAATAGTATAGTATAAAGAGTGTATTTTTTTTTAAATAACATTTTTGAAAAACTACGCCGTTATAACATTCACCTGGGTGCCACGAGACACCACATCAAATTTGGTTAAAACAAGAGTCTTATCACATCCAAAGAGGAAATAAAGACACCTTCAAGAAAATATGTAATTCCATTTTAAATGTGTCTTTTCGCGTTGACAAAAAATTTCAACCACCGTTATCACCCAGGTTTATCTGTAAAGTCAACACTGAATAACCCAACACAAATCGAATATCATTGCGCTAAACTATTACATCACTGCGCGTGCCTCAACACCTCAACAAAAAAAAGTCCCCCCTAATATATTGGGTAATATTTTACGAGATATTGTATGGATTTTGATGAAACTTTTCACAAATGGTTTGGGGTACCAGAGACACCAAATGTGCTAAGCACTGTGCTGTGATGTGAGCTATGGCTGAGTGAGCACGAATTGAATGGAAGAGAGGCACTTTTCAAAAGTTGCAAAAACACAAGTAGAGTGATCATAGTCATTTCGCTGTGCCTTGGTTCCCCAATTCTCGCAGGGGCTTGGAACATGCTTATCTGTTAGTACCTCAATGACCTACATGATGGGAAACATTGTTTACTGAAAAATGGCTTTAAAGAGACTGATTTCAATAACTCTGTGTTGCTCACGACATGAACCTTCTGAAAGGTGTCATTCCAAAGGAATGTGGTTAGACTGAATGGCCTGGGCATATTGTGTCCCGAAGATGACACGCATGTTATCGTGGACTCAGTGTCAATTTTGGACCACATTTACAGCCATTAACAACTTGTGTGAATAATGGAACAATGAAGTGACTGCCCACTCTGCGAGAGTGTTTTGCAACTTTTGAAAAGCACCCCGGCCTCTTCCATTCAATTCATGCTCAGCCGGCCATAACATAACTCAAAGGACGGTGCCTCCACAGGTTGTGTGTCAGATACCACTAAATATTTGCGTAAAGTTTCGTCAAGATCGATCCAATATCTCGTAAAATATTACCAAATATATTAGGCCAAAAAAAAAAGTGTTTTGGTTCTCGGGCAATTTTTTGTTCAAATCAATGAGGGAGGGAGGGTTTTTTTTTTTTACTTTTTTTTTTTCTGCGCATAGTAAGCATGGATAAAGATACCTTCCTCTGTCTAGTAATAACCAGAAAGGTAGAGGGAACTGTTATGCATATAAACTCATTTAGTCTTATATAAAAATGACATTGTACTACCAGTGTATGACTGGGATTACCTAAAAATATATAATGCCCCTGAAATTAACTATTATTATTGTTGTCTAAAAACTGATAGCTCCCCATTCTAATATGTTATCCTGAATTTAGTCTTGTGCCTTTCAATTGTATAAAGTTACAATTAGTGTAAGTTGTTCACAATGACTAATTGTAAGAAGAGCATGAGGATCAGCTAATCATTTTCTTAATTGTAGTCATCTACTTCATGTTGTAAGCCTGCAAGTAATTTTTTAACACATTACATGTTAGAGCTCAATGCACACTAATATTCAACACATATCTGCTATAGACATGTTGATAAAATAAAAAATAAAATAAAAAAAAATCCATTTTTTTTTTCGTAAGTTTTTTTGTCATAATATCAGGCATTGCAATAAAAAGGCCTAATGCGGCCCTTTTTATTCAATGCGGCGGGGCCTGAGAACACAAACTTTTTTTTTTGGCCTCGGGGGGGGGGGGGGGGTTTCTTTTTTTTATGTGTTTATAAAAAGAACCCTGAGTAAAATATTTAAAATGAGAAAAATATTTATAATAAAAGGGGGAAATTGTTTTTCTTTTCTGCTTTTATTTCATGCTTTATCCCATTACCTTCTTTCCAACTGATGACTAATTCTAATTAGAAAGTTCAAACTAATGGATTGTCAGGCATGAAATATTAACCCACCCCCCCCCCCCCCCCCGCCACCCACCAAACAGACCCCCATCGTCCCTGATTTCAGTGCCAGTGATTATGTCATATGATACAGCTACTCACCTTGCTGTAAGAAGACAGAATATCTTGGGTAATAATCCCCTATCTTATCTGTATCAGTAATGGTTGGAATTTCTGTAATAGCAAATGTATTTCTGATCATATTTGTGACCAAATGCCACGACGTATTTCGGAAGAATTACAAACCTAAATGTATATCTAGGATAATTCTCCAAGTGCTTGCTACGTACTTATTATATATTTAAGGGTACTCAATCCGATCAGACGGTTACCATACCATCAAGATTTCTTCAAAATACGCTTCAGTTATCAGAATCGATTTATTGCAACAAAATAATGCTAACCCGTGTCAACTCAGTCTGAGTAAACTCATACCTAAATATTCATTACAACATTGAATATTAGGTCTGACGGATAACATCGCTATCTCATTTCCAAGTCCTCGGGATTCCGTAATCTGATTGATTGCGTAAATTATTTTCCGTCCAATGAAACCGCATGGGTTAATAAACAAGTGTTAGTGGGCGGAGACTCCCATAATGTCACCTCTAAATATAGTAACAGAGTCGGTATTTCTCCGATCGAAAGCGATGCTTGCAAATACAACAGAGACAGAAAAAATGGCTTCGAAATTATATATTCGGTACGATTCGGATTAATTTGAAGGATGTGCTAGACCTGATAGATAGGCCTGCGCATGGTACCAACTTGGCCTCCCATAAATATAAATAGAACTCACTCATGTCCGTGTATTTGATTTACTTTATTGTAACATGGTTTGCAAATCAAATTATTTGTCGTAAAAAAGTCATCTGAAAGTTAAACACCGAGGAAATGACTTAATTTTATGCTTTTAAATAGTTCTAAAGCATCATTTTTGATGACGACCTTATTTTTTGCTCTCGGATGCAGCTTTCCGGTTCGTGCAGCGAGTTCATCTCCCGAAAAAGAATAGTCGCACACACGACAAATATTATCTTCTGTAAGTTTATGTCGCGACACGGCCCATTGTTTTTGCGAAGCACAACAAATAACACGTGGGGACACCTGTCAATCATCGATGTATTTTTTTAAATCCGTGACGTCATTTTGGGGAAGCTCTTCGCTGAATAGAAATGGTTTTGGCGACATTAGCTCCAGACTCTAGATTTCAAATATAGAGTCGACGTTCACCCAGACTGCTGTCAACTATGGTATAAAATTTCCCAAAACTTGTTATTTATAAACATTTTGTTCAACAAAATATGGCCGTATTATCACTAAAGTATCACGAAATTTCACCGTATTACCACTTGATTTTAGAGTTATCCTTCTTCATCCGCAATTTTGTCCGAGACTCTCCGTTTGACCACGTGTTCAACTTAAAAAATCGGTATCTGATCACTCTGAGCTTTGATGGGTGGGTTCCTCGACTCGAATCAAATATGTTTTACCTCTGAAGCCAAAGAAATAGTAGAGCGTCTGATCGGATTGAGTACCTTTAATATATTTGTTACATCTGAATGTTCAGCAAATTTAAACCTCCATAAATAAAACCCTCTATAAACCAAACCCTCTATAAACCAAACCCTCCATAAACCAAACCATCTATAAACCAAACCCTCTATAAACCAGACCCTCTATAAACCAGACCCTCTATAAACCAAACACTCTATAAACCAAATCATCTATCAACCGAACCCTCCATAAACCAAATCATCTATCAACCGAACCCTCCATAAACAGATTCCCTTTCTAAGCCGAACGAACTGCCTGGTCCCGAATTAAACCAAGTGCATCCTACAGCAAGACACACATACCTGCGTAAAACGCATCTGATTTACGTATATATGTGTAAGTCGCATCCGTTTTCGTCGACTAGGTTATCAATTGACCAGGACACATACATGCGACAACGATTAGTTGATACGACAATCGGACGAGAATAAAGCATACTACCAACATTTTGGTAGTATGCGTCATTCTGACACGATTTTCGTATCCGAATGATCAAGAAATTCGCATTAACCCTTTGAGTGCCAGGGGCCGATCTCATCGGCCCTAAACCTACAAAAATAAATCTGTTAAAGAATATAAGAATAAATTATAAAAATTGTAAAAAAAATTGTTAGGCCAATGCTTTCTCTTATATATGTGAGGCGACCTATGGTCGACTCGCATATATAAGAGAATGCATTGGCACAGGGTATATGGGTTGATACAAAAATCGACCTGGCACTCAAACACAGCCAGTTTTGGGGACATCTCCTATTATATATTCAACAGCATATATGCAACAAATGAATGAATTTGAGTAAGGGGTGAGTGCAAAATACAATCATGTTTACGTCGTTCGTAGCGCACATGAGTGTATTTTACACTCATCCCTGGCTCAAATTCATTCATTTGTTGCATATATTATGTTGAGTTAATATACAATATGAGATGTCACAAAAATTGGCTGGATTTGCTGTACAGTCACCCTTTATAACAGGTGTGTATACAGTTGTATGTGCACATGTATTGGCTGCCGGTATGATCGTGGGTGGATGTATGGATAAATAGGGAGTTGTACGGTCATGGTTATGGGTATATGTATATAGGTGTACATGGAATGACTGTACGGTTATGGTTGAAGTATTTATGCATAGCGGTACCTGGGGTATAGCAGGATAGTCCTTGTTTGGGCGATTGGATATACATGGGGTGCCCTTGTGGTCATGCCTAATTCCTACGCTATTGTAATGGAAACAACTGTTCGTCTAGTGGTGTTCTTAGCTTTCAATGTGGGCGTTGCGTTTGAGGCATGATGTTTGACTGTAAAAATCAAACGCAATTTACTCTTCTACTAGTATGATTCTTAAAGGTACACAATCCGATTCGATGGTCCCCGTATCATCAGATTCCAACAACAACAACATTTCTTATTCAAAGCACGCTCTAGTTATCAGAATCGATTCATTACCAAAACATACTGATTAACCACCGTCAATTTTTGTATAAAAGTTTCCAAAACGTGAAATATATCAACATTTTGTTAAACGCAATTTGTATCGAGAGCATGTCGGTCGGCTCATCGAATATTTGCTAGGCCACCAAATATTCCATGCAGGTGGTGAAAAATAACATATATCAAACATCGATCGACATCTGATAACTCTGAGCTTTGATGGCTGGGTGCCTCGACTCGAAACAAATATTGTTTAGGGCTACCCCCTAAATATGGGGCGATAAGTCGGATTATGGATCTGTAAATGTGATCTTACCTGGTAACTTTATAGTTACTTCATCGTAGAATTTAGAATCTGCCGGTGAAGTGAACACGCTGTTTATTGCACATCTGACTGTTGCACCATCGAACTCAAGATCCATCGTCACATTCAAGTATGTCACAGCCTCGCTCAAACATTGTTCTGGTTCTGACGTCATTTTCGCCTCACTTGCTTCCTCCAATCGGAAATAATCTTCACCGGAAGTGCGCACATACCACTGTAGGGAGCCAGCTGGATGACCAACGTTCCCGGAACATTCCAGCAATGTCGTGTCCCCAAAGTCAATGACGAGGACGTCATATTTTACGTGTGGCTTCTCTGGGTAAGCTTCAATAAATAAAGATCAAGTTAATATTCGTTAATTGATGATATATTAACATGCCATATGTCGGTAATGGGCGCCTGTCCATAAACAAAAGCTTGTGCATAGCAGGAACCTTAAACATTTTCATGGCATTAACAAAATCTGCAATTGTGGCTCAGACAAACCCACCCACCCGATCTTGTATTCTGTATAGGCATTGACACATGTCATCTTGCATATATTCTGATTTAACGGATCATCCATAAAACTCAAAGATAATAAGCATGGATATTGTCCGACATGTTAGGCTTACAGACGTCATGCTATCTGGGTAACCATGGATATTATCGGACATGTTAGGCTTACAGACGTCATGCTATCTGGGTAACCATGGATATTATCGGACATGTTAGGCTTACAGATAATAACAATGGATATTATCGGACATGTTAGGCTTACAGACGTCATGATATCTGGGTAACCATGGATATTATCGGACATGTTAGGCTTACAGACGTCATGCTATCTGGGTAACCATGGATATTATCGGACATGTTAGGTTTACAGATAATAACCATGGATATTATCGGACATGTTAGGCTTACAGACGTCATGATATCTGGGTAACCATGGATATTATCGGACATGTTATGCTTACAGATAATAACCATGGATATTATCGCACATGTTAGGCTTACAGACGTACATGTATTCGGGCCTCACCTTGAACAGATAACTCTATATCAGCGGACAGATCCTCCAGTAACGTCACAACGTAACATGCATATGCTCCCGCATCTCCGCATGTTAATCCGAAAAGCTGCAGTGAAAATATCATGTGACTTCCATTGTTTTTCGTCTCGGTGTATAACCGACCGTCATAGTTCGTCGCACGCGAACCAGAATATATTGCTGCGTCACTACTTGGAGACAACGTCGCGAGAATTAACGGTCGTTCTCCTTGAATTGGACGTCGCCATCGCATTAGCACCCAGTCGTCTGCTGAATCGTAAACACAATCAAAGGTCACGTGGTTCCTCAAAATCCCAGAAATCCAAGGCGTGGAATGCAGACGAGAGCCTGGAAAAAGGGACAATATGTACATTGTGTATCTGATGTTAACTGTTTCATGACTGGAGCTTCCTGAAATTTTGCGAAAACCCTCTGCCAATGCATTCTCTTATATATGCGAGTCGCCCGTAGGAGCCTCGCATATATGTCATATATAAGAGAATACATTGACCTAACCTTGATCTTGTAAGCCAGTTCATTCTCTTATATATGCGACTCGCATATATAAGAGAATGCACTGATACATGGTATTTAATGCTGCACCAGCGCAGCTCCCGCCATGAAAGGGTTAAAGCCACACATTATATGGGTGAACATTTCCTACAAAACATAAAGTAAATAGTAAAGGACGTCAGCCAATAGAATGTTCGCGTCATGTGAGTGACGTATAATGACCACCCACATCACGCCGTGACTCGGTGATTGACAGCTAGTTTTATGCACGTCAAACCGAGTTGTCCCGGTTGACCGAGTTGTCTCGACCAATGTAACAGCGCGACCAAGTTGTCCTGGCAGACCGAGTTGTCCCGGCTAGCCGAGTTGTCCAGGCTCATGTAACAAGCCCCTGTATACGTGGATAAATTGATTCAATATCAAGTTCTACATGCTAACCATTTACCCAACAAAACGGCCCTGTGCCAATGCATTCTCTTATATATGCGAGTCGACCATAGGTCGCCTCGCATATATAAGAGAATGCATGGCTTAACACATATTAAAAATGATAAAATTGTCAAAGAATGTAGAAAAATATTATAAAAATTGTTAAAAAATGTAAGAAAAAATTATGAAATTGTTAAAGAATGTAAGAAAAAATGGTAAAAAGGGTTAAAAAATGAATTTGTTATAGGCCAATGCATTCTCTTATATATGCGATGCGACCTATGGTCGACTCGCATATATAAGAGAATGCATTGGCACAGGGCATAACTATCACAATGTGGTCAATGAGCCGGTTCCAATGATATCCATATTTGTATGGTTCTATTGAGACAGACCCAAGATAATTTAGGTTGTTGCATCTTCATTTGGGCTATTTTTCTGGGCGTTTTGTTGGGTAAAGGTTTAAGAAAGTTTTCCATAATTCGACAGCATGAACAGCATGCAATTCAATATCACCAAACTTCAGTCGTTATTTGCGTTACAAACGTTTGAAGTCTGCTTCCACACATATGAAAGCATCGAAACTAAGAAGCCTGGGTAAAACACCAATAAAGTCTTTATCATTGGACCTCGCCTGCATAGTCTGGTCCTCTTGGTCATAGCCAGAAGTATAGATCCAGGAAATCGCCTAGAAATTCGCCAATGTTTTAAGTCGTGGCGACTTGTTGCAATGGGTGTCTATCTATTCAGACCTGAATCGGCTGTTGTCGACACATTGCATTTGAATAACAAGAACAATACAAAAATGGGGATTTTTTAGCATTTTTTGCAATAAAAAAAACGTGTTTTAATCAAACGTATGCGCATCACATAAATCAGTCTCAGATTCATATACGTATACTATTTTATATGTGGTTACGTAATTTTTCTCCAGACTGCACACATGCATTGATATGACAATTGTGTCCCTATATGGGTGTCTGTTATATACTCAGATCACATATGCATCTACAGCATGCCATGAATCTATACTCTAGCTAACACGCGTAGAGTAGAGATTCATGGCATGATCTAATATGCATCGACATGTGGCCATATATATGGGTGGCTGTTATATACTCATCGACATGTGGCCATATATATGGGTGGCTGTTATATACTCATCGACATGTGGCCATATATATGGGTGGCTGTTATATACTCATCGACATGTGGCCATATATATGGGTGGCTGTTATAATATGCATCGACATGTGGCCATATATATGGGTGGCTGTTATAATATGCATCGACATGTGGCCATATATATGGGTGGCTGTTATATACTCATCGACATGTGGCCATATATATGGGTGGCTGTTATATACTCATCGACATGTGGCCATATATATGGGTGGCTGTTATAATATGCATCGACATGTGGCCATATATATGGGTGGCTGTTATATACTCATCGACATGTGGCCATATATATGGGTGGCTGTTATATACTCATCGACATGTGGCCATATATATGGGTGGCTGTTATATACTCATCGACATGTGGCCATATATATGGGTGGCTGTTATATACTCATCGACATGTGGCCATATATATGGGTGGCTGTTATATACTCATCGACATGTGGCCATATATATGGGTGGCTGTTATATACTCATCGACATGTGGCCATATATATGGGTGGCTGTTATAATATGCATCGACATGTGGCCATATATATGGGTGGCTGTTATATACTCATCGACATGTGGCCATATATATGGGTGGCTGTTATATACTCATCGACATGTGGCCATATATATGGGTGGCTGTTATATACTCATCGACATGTGGCCATATATATGGGTGGCTGTTATATACTCATCGACATGTGGCCATATATATGGGTGGCTGTTATTATGCATCGACATGTGGCCATATATATGGGTGGCTGTTATATACTCATATCACCAGTACCAATTTATATACGTCGAATGTGGTATTCCTAATTAAGTACGAAGTATACGGAATGACCACAAAGACGCAGTCACGTTTATCGAACTTCATTTTATATAAATATTGTGAAGGAAGAGATTGTCGCGTTTTTTATACCTATAATGATATTTACAGTATATTTACCCATGAAATTACCAATCATTTCCTACATTAGACCTATATGACCATACTAAATCGCCGTTTAATGCCACCCCTTCCCCGCCCCTGCCATACGAACACTGTTAATAACCCACCGTAATTTTTACGGTAGAATACCAGCAGCTCAGTTGCCAGTATAGTCTACCGTATAATTGACAGTATACCGTATATTCTACTACCGAATAATTATACAATAATACCGTGAAATATACAGTACACCGTATATCAGGCAATTCTTCAAGGATTGTCCACTTATAAATGGACAATCGGTACCTAAAATGGTCATTGATAAATGGACAATCCAACCACGCGAGCTTGGGATTGTCCACTAAATGAAGACATGTTTTGCTAATCCTGCATGTTAGCTTCCTATTTAATATGAAGGGCAATAACTCTATAAATAATATTAATTTGCTAAATAACGGTGATTTGTATGAGAAGAAGTGTTTTTGACGAAATAACTGAGATATTTGAAGAAGAGTTGTTGACGAAATAACGGAAATATTCGAAGAAGTGTTTTTAAAGAGCGTACCCCAAACCTCCACCAAGTCCACCCACCCAAGGGAAGAATTTGACTTATATGTCAGAAAAGTTGATCTGTTGTGGTGTTGCAAATTTCTCACACAAATCTCCGTCATTTAGTAAAGGTACATTCTTTATAGAGTTATTACCCTTCAGATTTAATATGAAGCTAACATGCACGATTATCTATATATGTCGTGATTTAGTGGACAATCCCAAGCTCGCGTGCCACGCTTGGTCGGATTGTCCATTTATTAACGACCATTTTAGGTACCGATTGTCCATTTATAAGTGGACAATCTTATGCGCATTAGGTGCCGTATATTCCACTATCGTATAATCCGGATACGTAATATTTGGAATATGTTGGTTGGTGCAACTGATAGTGAAACATATATAATTTCAGCAATTCCGTTCCGTATTTGCATATCTCACATTCAAACATGTTCAATGGTTGATTGTAATTTGGCCGTAAATGGCGTAATGACTAAAATTTTAATAATATCATAGAAGCTGCCATTGTTTCGAACAATGAGCAATACATTATTCAATACAAAACCTTGACAAACACACTAAGAACAACTTTTTTCCCCCAACGATTGACTAACACACGACTTCACAATCCGAGAAAATGGCGTCGGCGATCAAACGACGCAAGAAAACCCTTCCCAAAATACATTGCGCGCACACGCCATTAACATTACATTGTATTACCGTAAATATAGATATTACCGTACATATCGTTAAATTAACGGTATTCTACCGTTGAAAATACGGCTATTTAATGCAGTGAAGACATGGCCTTGTGCGTCTCTGTACAAGCGCCGATATATATCCATATATAATCACTAGGTTCTCAGACCTCCTGATTCCCGGAAATAATCTCCCGCGCCGATCGCGAGATCGCGAAACAGAGCGGGGTCTAATGACAGGGGATAAGTATGATTTACAGCCAACACAATACCACCAGACGTAGATGAAACGTCGTGCCAACATAGGGAGATTTATGCGGCGCCAGGTCTATCACGTTAAGTAGAACCATCTTATTAGTTGACAACTTACATCCAAATTCACGGTGGGGAATCACGTGGTTTCGTGTTATGAGTATCACGCATTCAAAATTGCCGAGGCTATATCGCAAACGAGACTAGAAACTAGGAAAAATGTAATAAATAGAGGATCTCACATGAGTTTCTATTTTATACGGAATTTATCAACCGAGTTCACTAAATTCGATTTGAGCCGAGGTTTACCGAGGCTCAAATAGAATTTAGATCAGTGTGAGATACCTTTTATCACATGATCAAATAAACCCGAAGCAACGCGAAATATTCATAGAAAACAACAATCATAAACTACAGCGATCGCAAGTTATTTGAAGAACGCCGTGACGTCATCGCACGCGCTGATATTAAACGTGTCTATACCGATAATTATGAAACTGCTTTTATGGCCAAATTATGTGATAAACAAGGATACGACATATTACATGTATCATGGCAGCTACGAGCATATGCTATTCTATTTTTCAAACAAGCTGACACATCATTTGTGTCCAAACTCACAGTTGTTTGCGCTAACATTATAACCAAAGTTGTCAGTCGAAGGATTTTCCTATAAATGTATGGACTGCATGGTGTATTCCACGAATCCCCGACAGGCAGCGTAATTGGTCAGAATGTTGTATAGAAAACTATGACTGTTTCGGATCAAATAAGGTATCAAGTATTTTTTTTAAATAAACTAGTATATATATGCTCGTAACAGTCAAAACGCTATGTTTATTGACAGAAAACTGTTCCTGGTATACTATGTTTATTGACAGTTCCTGGTATGTTATGTTTATTGTCAGTTCCTGGTATGTTATGTTTATTGTCAGTTCCTGGTATGTTATGTTTATTGTATGTTTGCACTCGCCTCAACCATTTTTTAATGCGTGGTATTCACCAACCTCGAAACCGCGTTATTCCCCATGAAAATGAGATCACATCAATACAGGGGCGACAGGGGTGGGGTGTCTGAGTGTCTCACCCTCTTAATATTTAGAAATGCGATTCGTGCATTTGGGTATGACCATTACTAGTGGGGAGGCACTCCCTCAACATGTGCTCTCTATAGCGGCCTGTACAAAATCATCTAAGTCCAGCGGGGGTCCGGAATTTGGGGGAAACGATGGAATTTTTACCAGATTCGTGTGGTCAAAATAAAATCTTTCACTCGAAAAACTGAAAAATATGTTTTGCGTCGAACGCCTAACGAACGCCAATATTTAGAATGGGTTGTAGTATGCGACCCGTGCATTTGGTCACGGTGACTCCTATAGTCGAGACACATGTCCACACTAAATTTGGAGCCAATCGGCCCATAAACACGGCTTGTATATATAGCGCCCTATATATGTGACCCGCCATATCAAATCCAGTGTAAGTTTTTTACCCTGTGCCAATGCATTATCTTATATATGCGAGTCGACCATAGGTCGCCTCGCATATATAAGAGAATGCATTGGCCTAACAATTTTTTATCATTTTTTTAAATAAATGTTTCTTACAATTTTTAGGACATAAAATAAAAAAACATCCATTACCCTGCAGGGAGCCCCACACATTATAGAAGCATATAGAAGAATGTCGTCTGCTCATGTTTGTATGGGGCTCTGTATGGGTGAAATTATAAAATTGTTAAAGAATACAAGAAAATATTATTAAAATTGTAAAAAATTGTTAGGCCAATGCATTCTCTTATATATGCGAGGCGACCTATGGTCGACTCGCATATATAAGAGAATGCATTGGCACAGGGTAAAACAAATCCCGACTTACGACTGGATTTGATATGGCGGGTCACATATATAATATTTTAGCACACAAATCATCAAAGCGAAAAAGTCCAGCGGGAGTTCGGAAAATGGGGAAAACGATGGAATTTTGACCAGATTTTCCAAGTCTAATATCAACTGAATGTCTAACACTGTACTCCTAACCAACTTCACACGAAATTATTTAATTTTACTTGAAAATTTTGAAATCGGTAACAGTCTGCGATCCGTGTATTTGGTGGTGACGATTACTATAGTGGGGAGGCACCCCCTCACCAAATTTGGGATCGGTCGGTCAATAAGCATGTCCTGTGCCCTCTATAGTGGCCTATACAAAATCATCTAAGCGAAATTTTCTAATTCCAGCGGGGGTCTGGAAAATGGGGAAACCGAGGAAATTGGGACCGAATTCGAGTTGGGGAGCACGAATTGGGTAAAAAGAACACCATTCGCGCAAAAAACTCAAAAGTCCAGCGATGGTCTGGAAAATGGGGAAACCGAGGAAAGTTCAGCGGGGGAGCACGAACATGCAGTTACTGAACCAATGGATCACCTCTCTCGCCAAAACCCGAAATTGGATTTTTAATGAAATTTTCTAAGTTGAATGTCAAACGAAATGTCGAACGCCGGACGCCTAACCAACTTTACGCGCATGATGACGTAAAAACGTGTTTTATGGGGGACTTCGACCACCCATCATCAAGGCATAGCTTCCTGAAATATTTTACTATACCATTACAACCACAACCCCGCCCCCCCCCCCCCCCCCCCACGTGAACCAGATATATCAAGGTCGTTTTTAATACATGACAATATCGCGGAGAAAAAGTAGTTCACAGAAGATGGAATTTAATTTGTAGAACAATAACGGACTCAACAAACGGGCCGAATGGCTCCCTTTGGTATTCACTTCCATGGAATATATAACCAAACGATCCACTAATCAAATATCGGACATTAAGAGACGTACCGCCAGAATTTATCGACAACTAGCAGGATATGGTAAAAGTTCCCCAGTGTCCCTAAACGAAAACAGATTGGAACAAAATTGTATTATTATGGCGTCGTCTGTTTATGACAAGGCAATCTCGGTTTACGGGATCTTTTTTCCGTCGGCCGTTACGTGAGATGAATGGGTGCATAAAAACGCCGACGGACACGACAGAGCCATAATTCGTTATGTTAGAAAACCCAACAACCGAACTTCTTGCATCCTGTGTGGCAATATTAGTTGTCGTGTCACGTGGTGTCTGATTGTCGTCAAGGGATACCGCGATATTCAAACTACTAATTTCAATAAACGACCGCTTGGCCACACTGGAACCAAGGTCCCACTCCAGAAGAACAATATTTTTTAGAAGCGAAATTTTTAATTATGGCAACAATAATTTGATCACATTGGTTCATGCTGTCTACATGTGATTAAAGATGTACACTCTGAATTAACGCTACTAAATTACTATTTCTTTGGCTTCGGGGGTAACAAATATGTGATTCGAGTAGAGGAAGCTAACTGGAACCTTGTTTCACTGGGACCATGACGAACCTTGATTAACTTGGACATAAGCTATATAACTGGAACATTGGTTAACTGCGTGGACCTTGGTTATATGGAGCCTAAGCTAACTGGGACCTTGGTTCACTGGGGCCTTGACTAACCCTTGTGGACCTTGATTACCTTGGAGGTAAGCTATATAACTGGAACCTTGGTTAACTGTATGGACCTGAATTATATGGGGCCTAAGCTAACTGGGACATTGGTTCACTGGAACCTTGGCTAACTGCATGGACCTGCATTATATGGGGCCTAAGCTAACTGGAACATTGGTTCACTGGAACCTTGGCTAACTGCATGGACCTGCATTATATGGGGCCTAAGCTAACTGGGACATTGGTTCACTGGAACCTTGGCTAACTGCATGGACCTGCATTATATGGGGCCTAAGCTAACTGGGACATTGGTTCACTGGAACCTTGGCTAACTGCATGGACTTGATTATGTGGGCCTAAGCTAACTGGGACATTGGTTCACTGGGACATTGGTTCACTGGGACATTGGTTAACTGCATGGACCTGCATTATATGGGGCCTAAGCTAACTGGGACCTTTGTTCACTGTGGCCTTGACTAATTTAACCCTGGTGGACCTTGATTTGTTAGGACATAAGCTAACTGGAACCTTGGCTAACTACATGGACTTGGATTATATGGGAGCTTAACTGGGACCTTGCTTCACTGGGACCTTAGCTAACGCTGATGGAACAGTATTAGCTAGGACCTATGCAAACTGGGACCTTGGCTAACTGCATGGTCCCTGCTTAGCTGAGACCTATATGATAACTCGGACATTGGCTAACTGCATGAACCCTGCTTATCTGGGACCTATATGATAACTCGGACCTTGCTAACTGCATGGCCCCTTTTTAGCTGGGACCTACGGTAACTGGGACCTTGATTAACTGGATGGCCCCTGCTTAGCTGGGACATATATGGTAACTGGGACCTTGGCTAACTGCATGAACCCTGCTTATCTGGGACCTATATGATAACTCGGACCTTGCTAACTGCATGGCCCCTTTTTAGCTGGGACCCAAGGTAACTGGGACCTTGATTAACTGGATAGCCCCTGCTTAGCTGGGACATATATGGTAACTGGGACCTTGGCTAACTGCGTGGCCCCTGCTTAGCTGAGACCTATATGGTAACTGGGACCTTGGTTAACTGGATGGCCCCTGCTTAGCTGGGACCTATATGGTAACTGGGACTTTGGGTAACTGCATGCCCCTTGATTAGCTAGGACCGTGGGTAGCTGGGACCTTGATAAGCTGCTATATAAGTTAACTTTGATCTTGGCGATGTGAGACATTGCCAAACTGGGAAATTGACTGACTGGGAACTCGAGATAACTTGTACCTTGGGTGACTCGGTTCTTGGCCAACTGGAACCCCAGTTAACTCGAATTCCCGCGGTTTGTGTCAACTCGCCTTCTGCGGTCGTGTCACAGTGAGACTCGCCTTCTGTGGCCGTGTTCCCGCGAGAAACGCCGATAATTAGACCCCATATAACAAAACAAGCTTCAGAAACGAGGAGCGGAAGCGCATCCTTCCGGCTCCGATTCCACATTATTCAGTCTCCGATTTAATTTTTTCCCGGTCAAAGTTTGCAATTGACCTCAGGCTAACTGGAACCTTGAGCGACCTTGGCTAACTGGGACCTTGTGCGAACTTGACTAACTGGGACCTTGACTATAACTGCGACATCAGGCTAACTGCGACCATGAGTATCTAAGTTTTAGATCTAAGATTGTCCTCTAAGATTACTGCGACATTTATAACTGAGACCTGGCTAACTGGGTGATTGTGACTGGGACCTTGAATGACTGGGGCCTCAGGCTGACTCCCGGACCTTGGCTATAAATGAACCGAATTCCCGGTTTGCGTGAACTCACCTTCTGCGGCCGAGTTCCCGTGAGAAACGCCGATAATTAGACCGGAGATAACAAAACAAGCTTCAGAAACGAGGAGCGGAAGCACATCCTTCCGGCTCCAATTCCACATTATTCTGTCTCCGATTGCAATTTTCTGTGTCTGGGTTTCCAATACGAGAGATCCGGCCAGCGAGGTTGGGCTACAGTCATATCCTCCGGTATACTTCCGACATCTGCAATACAGAGCAAAGCACAGTTAGATCAAAACGTCCAGTCCGGGAGATTAATGGATATATTTCCCGTGATATAGTGTGTCTCGAAAAACTAAAGTGGAGGGGCTTCTTTTTGTGAGCATTGAATTTGATCCAATCTTGATATATATATAAAACGTATACATCACGTATGTGGGAAGTAATAAATCTAACGGGTTTTTATTTAAGACTTTTTGCGTTATTTACAATTCATTCTGATTTGATCTATAGCTAATGTCCAAATGACTATTGATATATAGTTCAGATTCTCAGAACAATGCAGAAGGAATTGTAACCGACATAAGTCTGAAGTCTGTAAGGTTTCCTTACAGTGTGTATACGTGGTGGCAGTGGTCTGAAGTCTGTAAGATTTCCTTACAGTGTGTATACGTGGTGGCATTGGTCTGAAGTCTGTAAGATTTCCTTACAGTGTGTATACGTGGTGGCAGTGGTCTGAAGTCTGTAAGATTTCCTTACAGTGTGTATACGTGGTGGCAGTGGTCTGAAGTCTGTAAGATTTCCTTACATTGTGTATACGTGGTGGCATTGGTCTGAAGTCTGTAAGGTTTCCTTACAGTGTGTATACGTGGTGGCATTGGTCTGAAGTCTGTAAGATTTCCTTACAGTGTGTATACGTGGTGGCAGTGGTCAGACCATCGTAGCGAGGGAACTGAACTATGTCTTGCAGACTACAGTGCGGGGTGTTGGAATCACTGAACTAAATGGTTTCCCATTGGCGACAGTGTTAACGTTTCGGCCAAATTCACTGAATTGAAGCCTACGGGCCACTCCAGTGATGTTTACCCAGCTATAGATTGACACCAGTTGATCACGAAAATGCAAGAAAAATCATAGGTCATGTATTTACTTTTTAAAATAAATCCCCAAGTGTACGACAGGGCTATACCACAGCCAAATTTTATCTGGAAAAAATCCAGAACTACAGCAGACAGTTAAGCAAATTTCCCATTCACAAAAATCCATTCCCCCATTAATTCACCAGTTTAAATTATTTAGATATGATGTACAGACCAAATAAACACGATGTCATCCTTTAATAACGTGTCAGGTATCAGGTGAAGGTCATTATTTAGTTACCTTCACCTTCAGCATTCGACGGTGCACACGCCCCCCGAGTCTGGAACACATTTATCTCCCTGATTCATATAAGGTGTATCTCATGCATCCAGTCTTGGAGATTAATGGAGAGATTTCTATAGTGTGTCTCGAAAAACTAAATTGTGCTTCTTTTTATGAGCATTATTTGATGCAATCCCAATCTATATAAATGAGAATAAAACGTCCATACAGGGAGATAACTGAAGAGATTTATCGTGAAATAGTGTATAAATATGAGTTTCCTTTGTGTGATATTTTGCACATGCAATACTTATTTGTCTACACTTGCAATCGCAATTGTGACTCATCCTTTACAGGTCAAATCTGGTCGGTATCAAACTTAGTAGGCTGGGGGGGGGCTGAGACTTGTTTCCCGATTTTACATTATATCTCATATATATTTTGAAGACCTCTGTCTGTATGTATGTTTGTTTGTTTGTTTGTTTGTTTGTCTGTCTGTCTGTCTGTCATTTATACAAATCTACGATTCTCGACCGATCGGGACGAAACTTGGTACGTGTGTGTAGTTTGACCGGGCGGTGAACGTTGTCGTATTGGCGAGCCCGTGCGGCGCCCGTGCAGCGCATGCGCAGACGAGATCTCGGAAACGGGTGGAGCTATCGACTTGATATTTGGTATGTGAATGTATCTTGCCCCGGATGCGAATTTTATCGGGTCGCCGAGCCCGTGCGACGCCAGCTTCGCGCATGCGCAGACGAGATCTCGGCAACGGGTGGAGCTATCGACTTGAAATTTGGTATGTGAATGTGTCTTGCCCCGGATGCGAATTTTATCGGGTCGCCGAGCCCATGCGACGCCAGCTTCGCGCATGCGCAGACGAGATCTCGGCAACGGGTGGAGCTATCGACTTGAAATTTGGTATGTGAATGTGTCTTGCCCCGGATGCGAATTTTATCGGGTCGCCGAGCCCGTGCGACGCCAGCTTCGCGCATGCGCAGACCAGATCTCGGAAACGGGTGGAGCTATCGACTTGAAATTTGGTTTTTGAATAGCCCGGACAACGTCGGGCTCATCGGCTAGTCTCATATATATTTTGAAGACCTCTGTCTGTATGTATGTTTGTTTGTTTGTTTGTTTGTTTGTTTGTCTGTCTGTCTGTCATTTATACAAATCTACGATTCTCGACCGATCGGGACGAAACTTGGTACGTGTGTGTAGTTTGACCAGGCGGTGGACGTTGTCGTATTGGCGAGCCCGTGCGGCGCCCGCTTCGCGCATGCGCAGACGAGATCTCGGAAACGGGTGGAGCTATCGACTTGAAATTTGGTTTTTGAATAGCCCGGACAACGTCGGGCTCATCGGCTAGTCTCATATATATTTTGAAGACCTCTGTCTGTATGTATGTTTGTTTGTTTGTTTGTTTGTTTGTCTGTCTGTCTGTCATTTATACAAATCTACGATTCTCGACCGATCGGGACGAAACTTGGTACGTGTGTGTAGTTTGACCAGGCGGTGAACGTTGTCGTATTGGCGAGCCCGTGCGGCGCCCGCTTCGCGCATGCGCAGACGAGATCTCGGAAACGGGTGGAGCTATCGACTTGAAATTTGCTATGTGAATGTATCTTGCCCCGGATACGAATTTTATCGGGTCGCCGAGCCCGTGCGACATCAGCTTCGCGCATGCGCAGACGAGATCTCGGAAACGGGTGGAGCTATCGACTTGAAATTTGCAATGTGAATGTATCTTGCCCCGGATACGAATTTTATCGGGTCGCCGAGCCCGTGCGACGCCAGCTTCGCGCATGCGCAGACCAGATCTCGGAAACGGGTAGAGCTATCGACTTGAAATTTGGTTTTTGAATAGCCCGGACAACGTCGGGCTCATCGGCTAGTATTGATATATAATTGTAACACAGTTTTGAATAATATACCTTGTATATACACAGATTCAAATTAACCTTAAATGTGTATAAAATCGGGCAGTAATTTGAAAAATACTGTAATTTGTCAGAATTTCCACCCTGAAATACCACTCAATTTACCCGAAACTTGCCCGAGAACAAAAATATCTCCAATTTCCCGAATTTTGAGCTTTCAAAATGTTTTGTGGGCTGTAGCCCTCACAGTTCCCCTGGCACTTACGGCTACAGCCGTTTTGGTAGCTGCCAGATATTGACTTCAAATAGATACTTGCGGTTAATAATGGACGTAACCACCGGGTTTTGTGTGCCTCTCCCAGAGGCGTTCTGAAATAATAAAAAAAACACTTACATTCGACGGTCCATAAATCACACAAATAGCAATGTTCAGTGCACGCTTCTTTCTGCGCGCGGTTTCGCCATTTTTAAATCCATTATTATCTATTATATATTTTGGAACTTCTGCCTGTATGAACGAATGTGTGTTATATACTCGAAAACTGCTGGGCCGATCCGACTCAAATTCTGTATGTGGCCTACTTTGATCCCGGGAATAATATGGGCGGGTCCAATTTCACGTGCGACCGTGTCCTTGACTTTGACCTTGATCATATACGCTTATATAGGCATGTTTCTGGACCAATCGAATAATAGTTTGTCCAGCTAGACGCTGTATATTCTGCCCACACCGAGGCAATCACAAAGAAATCCTTAAATAGCCCGGACGAAGTTGGGCATATCAATTAGTCTATTGTATATTTTGGAACTTCTGTCTGTATATGTGTGTATGTATGTATGTATGTATGTATGTATGTATGTATGTATGTATGTGTGGTATAGACTCGAAAACTGCTCAACCGATCCGACTCAAATTTGGTATGTAGGCCTACTTTGATGCAGGAAACAATATGGGCGGATCCAATTTCACGTGCGACGGTGTCCTTGACCTTGAACTCGCTCATATACGCTCCTAAAGGCATGTTTCTGGACCTCGACCGATCCGACTAAAATTTGTATGTAAGCCTGCTTTGATCTCGGGAACAAAATGGGCGTGTCCTTGACATTGACCTCGCTCACATACGCCCATGTAGGCATGTTTCTGGACCGATCGAATAAAGAAATCCCTAAAAAGCCCTGACGAAGTCGGGCACACCAGCTAGTATGACAATATTTCTACTCTCCGTCTATACTACAATCAATCTTTGAAATAGTGTGTCTGTCATTTGCAGAACGAGGTCACCATGTAGAGGGTGAATTTGAAGACGCTACCCACACATCGTCAACAAATTCACCCTCTGGGGTCAGCTTGAAGTTCCCCACTTGAAGTTGGTGATGTTCACCCAATTATAGTCACCTCGATTATGAATTTTATCTTCTGCAAATTAGGGGATATAGAAACTGGACAGAAGGGAACAAGTAACTGAAAATAAAATTAGGCCAAAGCAAAATGAGATCCCCGGAGGGTGAATATAATTATGCTAGCCCGCTGAGTGGTGTAGCGTCACTAAATTCACCCTCTGTGGACCTCATTCTGCAAATGAGAGTTCCGTGTTTTTTTTTACGTGCAGTGAACTGAGTTCAATAAAATTAACACTTTCCATACTAAATTGATCCTCCCTTTCAGTCAAATAGTGTACATCGATCGGAATTATCTCTAATTTGGAGGGATGTTGGGGTGATAAAAGCAGACGACAGATAATATTACTGTGATTTAACCATTTCAATGTTAATGGATTATCCCAGTCAGTTGAACAGTGTGCATCGGGGAGTGGTCTATTGTTGATTTGAAGGGATGTTAAGGTTATAAAGTATACGCAGACAAGTAAAAGTCCAGAAGGAGCCTATTTATTGAGAGAAATGTTTAGATAATAAGTTATTCGTTCTGAAAAGGGACATTTTGAACGTTTGTGTTTTGTTTCCTTGTGAAATAAGATCCATTGGATTTGACCCATTTGGTTCCTTCGTTTACTGCATGTAGGTATAGAACCAAATGGTTCATTTGTTGCAGCTGCATGTGTAGGTATAGAACCAATTGGTTCGTTTGTTGCAGCTGCATGTGTAGGTATATATAGAACCAATTGGTTGGTTTGTTGCGGCTGCGTGTGTAGGTTTAGAACCAATTGTTTCCTTTGTTGCAGCTCCATGTGTAGATATAGAACCATTTGGTTCGTTCATTGACTACATGTGCAGGTATAGAACCAATTGGTTCATTTGTTGCAGCTGCATGTGTAGGTATAGACCCATTTAGTTTTGGATCATATAAGTTCCATATTCTATCCACAAAGAATCAAATGGTTTCTTGGCCATGACATAAAGAGCCAAATTAATTGGTTCCGCTAGAGGGGGGAATTGTAGAACCACATCAGGCCTATATTTGGTTCTCCACCATATTATTTGCTGTGTATTCGAGACCTGCTATCTACATGTACCTCGCTGAACCAGCAGCACTTAGTTAAATATACATGGTCAGAAAGAATCCCATAATTTATAGCGCGGTCTTTACGTAAACGTCGGATAGCCGACTAATCTGATAAAAGTATTGCTCCGCCTGAACCTAGTCCTATCACGCACTGCCAGAGGCACCTCCGCGATCCGATCGAAGTCCTCAGTTGTATACAGAAGATCTGTCTCCTAATCTTATAAAATGATTGGCTTGTTTGACCGCTGGTCCATGACTCGTTAGTTAGATAAATAACGGACGCCTCGGGGCAGTCCATACGTCGATCCCATTTACCATGATATATAAATCCCATGGACTCATTCCTATAATGACAGCGTTCAGCATCATCCGTGCTAAGATAGCAGTACACAATGTTGAGGCATCTTGGCAGGGGGTGTACTGTACTTTGATAAAAAATAATATGCCAAGCATAAGCCCCATGCATGTTTTATTATTGATTTAGACAAGACTTAGTATTATGGGAGGAAACATGAGTGTGTCTGTACTTTGGTTTGTTCCTGCCATTAGTCACTGAATTATTTCCCTTGGTTTCCACACACAAAACACCAGCATTGTCGCAAACTACAACGCTGATAGCAGTCCCCTCGCTATATACGCTGGTCTTACCACTGCCATCACGTATACGAAATATATTTAATCTTTAAAAAAAATATTTAAGACTTTTGTTGGTTATAATTCAATTTGATTTGAGTCGAGGAACCCACCCATCAAAACTCAGAGTGATCAGATATCGATTTTTTTAATTTGTTATTTCCCGAGATATGTAATTTTTGGCGGCCTGGAAAATATTCGTCAAGCCGACGGTCTCGGACCAAATTGCGGCTCAAGTTGGATAACTCTAAAATCAAGTGGCTTTTGGTGTTATTAGATATTTGACAATCCGGCCGAATTTCATTGAACAAAATGTTGATAAATAACACATTTTTGAGCAATATAATACTATAGTTGACTGTGGTTAGATTTATTTTCGGGCAACTAATCGATTCTGTAACTGAAGCGGAATTTCAAACAATGTTGCTGTTGTTGTTGTTGTTGTTGTTGTTGGAATCTGCTGATACGGGGACCATCCAATCGGATTGAGTACCGTTACAAATTAATTCCAGACCTCTGTTACCACACAATGGATTGGCAGAGCACTTTAAGACTTAGTGATATTATCACCAATATGTCTGCCTGCCCGACAAGCTCTAACACCAGCCATATTCTCACATATAAACACCAGTATATATTTCCATAAATTATCCATCCCCACTACAAGCTTGTGAGAGGCAGGAAAGGGGAGTTGATGTTCCAAATCAGCGGCCGTAAGACAAGACTAATTCTACATTTAGTAATGACCTCCCATCCCCTTTCTGTAAATATCGGGTGGGGCTGGGATTATACCCGTCGCCATTGTTAATGTAAATGTCGGGTGGGGCTGGGGTTACCCGTCGCCATTGTTAATGTAAATTGGAAACCGCTTGTTGTCGCTTTGTTGCATTCACCTTCTCATCTACATTGATATTAAAGGTACTCAATTCGATTGATGTCCCCATATCATCACGTTACAACAACAACATTTATTCAAAATACGCGTTAGTTACCAGAATCGAATACAGACAACAAAATAATTCTAACCACTGTCAAGTATGGTATAAAATTTCCCCAAAACATGTTATCTACATGTTATTCAACGAAATGTGGCCGTATTGTCACTTGATTAACACGAAATATTGCCGTATTACCACTTGATGGTAGAGTTATCCATATCCGCAATTTGGTCGGTTAGACGAATACTTTACAGACGGAAAAAAGTACGTATCTCGCGAAATAACAGATTTAAAAAAATCCTGACTGTTTTATTCATCATTGTAACTCCAGTTGAATATTTGCCTCTGAAACACGCATTCTGATTGACACAGAGCTCCTAATTGGCACATAGTTAACTTTAGTTTTTACTGCTGAAACACGCATTCTGATTGGTCGAGAGTTGCCATCAGCATCGGTCGCGGATCGGTTAAAAATACAGGTAAAGAAATCCGATTTAACGCCCCAACATTAATATTTGTTTGGCTTCGGGGGGGGGGGGTAAAAAATAGCTGATTTATGTCAAAGCTCAGAGTTGTGAGATTTTGATTTTTGAAATCTTGTATTTTTCACCACATCGAATATTTGGCGGCCTGGGAAAAATTCCAATGATCTTCTGTCAGAAATATATGGGCATGCGCAGACGCCATCTCGAGAGTTCGAAAGGTCACGCAATGTTACAGTTCGCTGCGACTTTGCATGGCGATCAGTGCTATCACAAATTAATTTCGGAATATAACACGACGAAAATAAAGCCAGCAACAACAAATAAGGTCACGTGTGATAGTTGACGTGCGGATATATACATAATAATGTTTTTTTCATGCAAATAGATATTTTGTAGCACATCATGCTGGCTGTGATATTGTTAGAGTGAATATTGAGTGTAACTTTAAAAGAGTATGTTGACTTTCTGTTTGAGGGATTACCTCCCTTGGCTTTTTGTACATGTGACTTCCTGAAGTGATTGAATCTAATCTTATTCAATATAAACTATATACGGGCCATCAATCCATATAACAAGATCCAAACATGACACTGGCTACACGTGGAAATATGTTTTGTTCACATTTGTGATGACAAGTGTTGTGGAATTCCACTAAAACTATAGGCATCACCATATATAAAAGTTGAAAATCATCGTACAAACTGCCAAGAAAAAAAAACGTTTTTATAGGATGTTTTTTTCTGCAAATATGATATCGTGATTGATATTGTTGTGGGTGTTTATTGGTAATAAATTAATTCTGATAACTAAACGGCTTCTGGTAAAATTCCGTTGTTGTAACTAGATGGTACGGGGAGCATGGAATCGGATTATGTATATTAAAAAATTTTTGAGTGGAACAGCGCGTCACGACAATGAACTTAAAATACGTCACCCGCAGCAAGGAGTCGCGTAATATGTTACACTGGTGTAAATAGGGTTCGGACTCCGGAATGACATCTACCGGATGCGGGAGGAATATATAGGAGAGAATAAAATAGACACTGGGCCCTGATTGGTCAATAGCCCTGTGTGCTTTTTGCATTAAAAAAATCATCACACCTCTTCCCTGTGATTTCCCATATGTAAAATAGCCATTGGCACATGAATTAACCCTTTGTAGTGAAGTTTGAATTTTTTGGTGTGGTCTAAAATATGTCAATATTTATTTTTTTGCGGTTTTGACACTAGTTACGAAAACACAAGATTTAAAGGTGAATTCCCTGCTAGACGGACATGATTTTTTTTGCGTTAAAAAGTTTCCCCAAATGTCAATTTTTCAGATTTAAAGAAAATTTTGGACCCAAAATGTATATTGCCAACAGTATATGCTAAATGTATTGGCTAAACTGAGGCCAATGGAAAACATTTACACCAGTGTAACCAATAAGTGCTCACAGGTATCGTTAACAGGACGTTGTTTCGATGGATATTCGGTGACTCGAGCATGAAAACGGTGTGTGAACTCGCTGTCAAGCAGGCTCGTTCACAACCAGTTTTCGTTAGGGTTAGAGTTAGAGTTAGGTTAGGGTTAGGGTTAGAGTTAGGGTTGGGGTCAGGGTTACGGTTAGAGTTAGTGTTAGGGTTAGGGTTAGAGTTAGAGTTAGTGTTAGGGTTAGGGTTAGAGTTAGTGTTAGGGTTAGAGTTAGTGTTAGGGTTAGAGTTAGTGTTAGGGTTAGGGTTAGAGTTAGTGTTAGGGTTAGAGTTAGGGTTAGAGTTAGGGTTAGGGTTAGAGTTAGTGTTAGGGTTAGGGTTAGAGTTAGTGTTAGGGTTAGAGTTATGGTTAATATATTCTTACATGAAGGATATACACAGTTTTCAATCCCCGACAATCCAACGAAACAGAGCACGTTTATCTCCTAAATAATCAGGTCTTATCGCAATACGGTTTTGTCTCCTCTATGAGTGAGTGAGTTTTATTCGACCTAATGCCCGGGATGGCACAGTAAAGGCTCATACAATTGGTGCCTTATTTTCGCTGTGGCCCCGTGAGTCGGATGACTGCTCCCGACCCGACGGTGTGCCTAGCACAGTGTCATCCCTGGACATGACACAGTAGAGGAGCGGATTTGACATGCAAGGTGGCGTATAGGAAACACCTTGACAGAAATTCAATACCTAACTTCCAATGTACGTGGAATTGAATAATCCTGTGAATTTTCTCATTTCGGCATAGTGAAAGGTCATTGAATATTTATTGCTTTATTTCTTCCTTGATTAACGTCATATGTTGTTGTAAATGTGATTTCTTCTTTTCTTATTTTAATTTATCATAAAACTTTCCCATTTTTCGCAAGCCTAAATATACATTCCACATACACAATATCATTTAACGTCTATGCTTTATTATGATGAAATAAATGTTGAATAAACAAATATGTCATATGAACTAGACCTATAAATACCAAACAAATATCGTTTTGTTATTGGAAAATAAAACTTGTGGCTGTACCACCCCCTGTTCCCGGGGATGTAGATGGTTACTGAGGTAGCAATACACGATTTCCAGCAATTTTGGCCAACCTTGGAGGGGGTACTGTAATCCAAATCAATGCTGAGCCATTATCTTTCGCATAGGTCCCATCAATCATGTTTTTTTTTCGTCAGAAATTTTAGGTGTACTCATATGTCTGTACTTTAGCTTCTTTGTAAAATATGTCATTGAGTTATGCCACTTTGTTTGCACACACAAAACGCAAAATTTACCCATGTTTTTGACTCAAATTGACCATTTTCAACCCAAAAACAGACCATGACCGAGCGAATGTCCAGTAAATAAGCTTCTTCCACGTGATAGAGCTATGTTAGAGCTGAGAAATATATGAAATAGAAAAAAAGTTATTGTATCAATTTGAAAAAATGTCTTGCAAGCGCAGATCACAGAATTAAGGGGAGAGAAATGGGCTATTTTCCTGTAACCAATAACACAGAGTTGGCCTTCACTGAATACGAAAATCCTGTTGCGTATCCAATTTTTCCACTTTTTTGAGAACTTTCCCAGTTTTGTAAAATAATTAAACATTCAAACCAGTAATGACACATTTAACACAGGCTACACTGGCTGTTATGCCCCCCCCCCCCGATACTTATTTTTCTATTTTTCAGACCCCCCCCCCTACAACCCGTGAGGGGCCTCGGTGGCTCAATCGGTTAGGGGTACAACTCCAAGCCGTTTCGCCTTCCAGCGCTGGCGATAAGGGTTCAAATCCACATGTTTCCATCGTGGACTTTGTAACTCGAAATCGTTATCTGGGAAAGTTGCCAGTTACTTGCCGATGGCCGGTGGTTTGCCGCACATGGTCGACGAGTTTATCAGCCATTGAAATCACTGTTAGATTAGCCGTAAGTGTGCGGATTTCCTCTACCATTAAAACTGGCAATGTCGTGATATGGCCTTAGTGGCTAAAGCGACATAAAACCCCAATCAATCAATCAATCAATCTACAACCCGTGAAATCGTGTACTGCTACCTGAGTATCCATGCTCATCGGGGTAATAATTGTCCCACGCATTGAAACTAATTCCAGTCTACTGCATGTTCTTATATATATATATGGAATTCATGAATATTCAAAAGCTCCAAATATGGAATGTTACTCCAGATCTTTGACCTGAAGCACTGAATCCGTGGAACGGGGCTGGATGGATCCAATATGGCCACGACTCAGTGATCTCGCTTATTGCGTTATCTTAACATGTAACTATTTTCCTATACATGTATGGAACTTTCTTTCTGATGTAATCCTAGACAATGAATAAAATTCACAGAACAGAAAGAATTTAATACATTTAACATCATAAAACTGTCAACCTTTCGCCGACTTGAAAACATCTCACGGCAAATACCCCTCATGTAGAATTATTTGTGGTTTTGATGTAATCAAATTTGTTACATTTATATTTTAATATTTCATTGCCAATAAAAGATCAAATCAAATCCAATAATATATTAGAAACCAACCACTTATTTCCAGCATTATATATGACCCGCCATATCAAATCCAGTCGGAAGTCGGGATATTTTTACCCTGTGCCAATGCATTCTCTTATATATGCGAGTCGACCATATGTCGCCTCGCATATATAAGAGAATGCATTGGCCTAACAATTTTAATAGTTTGTTCTGTATTCTTAGAAGAATAGGGGCCTCGTTCGCCTCACATCTAAAAATAGAATTTGTGGGTCTAAAATTGGTTGTACTAAAATATTCCCAAAATATCAAAACCCAAAAAAAATTTCAAAACTTCCAAAATTTATTTTTTCCAAAAAATTTCAAAACTTCCAAAAAAATTTAAAACCCCAAAATTTCAAAAGAAAAAATTTCAAAACCCTCAAAATTATTTCTCCAAAAAAAAAGTTTAAATAAAAAATTTATAACGAGTTTTCGGTTTCTGAGAATCTCGATATTAAAAAATGTCGAATGTTAAATTATTTGCGCGTAATATCTTTCGTTATTTTTTTTGTTCAAATATTTTTCATGAAATTATTAATCGATGTTTAGAAATAGCTTTATTGGACATTGTGACCATCGGTATGAATGCATACATTCCAGTGTTTTATCGGACGCAGTTCATATAATTGTCATACCTGAAAATAGACACCATTACTTTTACATAAATAATAAAGAGCGTTTATTCTTTACACTCTCTCTATCCCAGATGAAGTTATTGAGTATATGACAGGTGTGTATTATCGTGAATTATTGGAAGTATTGAGATGTACTATCTTGAATCACTAACGGTCGAAAATGGTAATGTGAAATTACAACCCTCCAGAATGAATTGTCATATTCGCTGTACACGCAATCACACACGCGACATTGGTGGTAACAATGTGTCTTTCACACCTTTGCTTTACCAAATGAATTCTATTATTTCCCCGGTCACAGTTATATGCTGTTCAGAAAACATATCGATTTAATGTCTGAACAAACGGGTTAGTATCAATTAAGGTTGATAAACTGTGTCATTCACACGATAATTAGTTATCCAAAACATGCATACGACCAGGTCACTCAATAATAGAAATTGATTCGGTGTCATTGTTATAACAACATTACGTAATAACCACTTATCGCCCCACATTCATACTTACGCTTTGGACATTTTATCAGTTTATCACGTGATCACTAAATGTGGCAATCGGGTATCCACCGATGCCTGCAATATATTATTTATAATAATTGGACTCATTGATCTCACGTGAATAATACTCTTAGTTGTTCCAATAAAATAGTTATCAAATTCGATCACCAATAGATTTGACTGTGGAATGTAATGACCTTTAACTTATTTATCGATCTAAAGGGACACTCATTATGAATGAATGTTAACAATACAAGCGCACGAATGAAGAGCGTTGAACATATACGAAATTACTACACGAATGAATTGAACCTTGAAATTTATATTTCACATCTTACCAACAACAGCTACAGACATAATCATAGTATTATACTGTCTTGCATGTACACACGCTATGACATCATTAAAGGTGGACAATCCACTCACGGTGTGACAACAGATACGGACATAGGCATGGTGTTATACAGTCTTCTATGTACCCACGCTATGACACCATTAACGTACATTGGATGTTAGGTCTATGACTCTTGAGTCCGCACCAATCAATGAGCAAATGAGCAAGAAAATGAGCAAATGAGCAAGAAAATGAGCAAATGAGCAAGAAAATGAGCAAATGAGCAATAAAAATGAGCAAATGAGCAAAAAAATGAGCAAATGAGCAATAAAAATGAGCAAATGAGCAAGAAAATGAGCAAATGAGCAAAAAAATGAGCAAATGAGCAAAAAAATGAGCAAATGAGCAAGAAAATGAGCAAATGAGCAATAAAAATGAGCAAATGAGCAAAAAAATGAGCAAATGAGCAATAAAAATGAGCAAATGAGGAAAAAAATGAGCAAATGAGCAATAAAAATGAGCAAATGAGCAAGAAAATGAGCAAATAAGCAAGAAAATGAGCAAATGAGCAAGAAAATGAGCAAATGAGCAATAAAAATGAGCAAATGAGCAAAAAAATGAGCAAATGAGCAATAAAAATGAGCAAATGAGCAAAAAAATGAGCAAATGAGCAAGAAAATGAGCAAATGAGCAATAAAAATGAGCAAATGAGCAAGAAAATGAGCAAAAAAATGAGCAAATGAGCAAAAAAATGAGCAAATGAGCAAAAAAATGTAATTCTGCTGTGGTTAAGCAGTCCATTATTTAGGGCATACCTGTATGTAGGCCTATCAGTGGATGAATAGTCTGCCGGAGAAGTACTGTGTAGACAGGTCTTGCCGGTAAGAGAGTCAGACGAGAAGTGAAGGCTCGGCTATTAAAACATAGTAATGCGATAGCGAACATCAAACGAGTCTGCGCACGCATATCTGTCAAAAGGATACAATAGCAGTCATTGGTCAATTTATCCCCGGTGTCAGCTCAGTACCCAATCGAGACGAAGCCGAAGGTCAACTCATTTTTTTTGCTCATTATAGTACGTCACTTGGACATTTTATCAGTTTATCACGTGATCACTAAATGTGGCAATCGGGTATCCACCGATGCCTGCAATTTATTATTTATAATAATTGGACTCATTGATCTCACGTAAATAATACTCTTAGTTGTTCCAATAAAATAGTTATCAAATTCGATCACCAATAGATTTGACTGTGGAATATAATGACCTTTAACTTATTTATCGATCTATGTTAGAACATGGTCTTAACAAAAAACTTGACCATAACAAAAATTACCTTACATTTATGCATGAATCTAATTAGACCATACGTAAATATTGTCAGCTTATCGTCTGATGAGCAAATCCGATGTTTATCAAAAATAGTACAACTTCCAGTTGGTAATTACTCTTACGAATGAAGAGCGTTGAACATATACGAAATTACTACACGAATGAACTGAAATTTATATTTCACATCTTACCAACAACAGATACAGACATAGTCATAGTGTTATACTATCTTACATGTACACACGCTATGACATCATTCGAAGGGGCAATACACTCAAGGAGTTAAAGTGACACGAAACAAGGGACGTGATGTAATATTGGTGTTTGAATCTTAAAGGAACACAAGACACTCTAAAGGGACACTCATTATGAATGAATGTTAACAATACAAGCGCACGAATGAAGAGCGTTGAACATATACAAAATTACAAGACACTCTAAAGGGACATTCATTATGAATGAATGTTAACAATACAAGCACACGAATGAAGAGCGTTGAACATATACGAAATTACTACACGAATGAACTGAAATTTATATTTCACATCTTACCAACAACAGATACAGACATAGTCATAGTGTTATACTATCTTACATGTACACACGCTATGACATCATTCGAAGGGGCAATACACTCAAGGAGTTAAAGTGACACGAAACAAGGGACGTGATGTAATATTGGTGTTTGAATCTTAAAGGAACACAAGACACTCTAAAGGGACATGCATTATGAATGAATGTTAACAATACAAGCACACGGATGAAGAGCGTTGAACATATACAAAATTACAAGACACTCTAAAGGGACATTCATTATGAATGAATGTTAACAATACAAGCACACGAATGAAGAGCGTTGAACATATACGAAATTACTACACGAATGAACTGAAATTTATATTTCACATCTTATCAACAACAGATACAGACATAGTCATAGTGTTATACTATCTTACATGTACACACGCTATGACATCATTCGAAGGGGCAATACACTCAAGGAGTTAATGTGACACGAAACAAGGGACGTGATGTAATATTGGTGTTTGAATCTTAAAGGAACACAAGACACTCTAAAGGGACATTCATTATGAATGAATGTTAACAATACAAGCACACGAATGAAGAGCGTTGAACATATACAAAATTACAAGACACTCTAAAGGGACATTCATTATGAATGAATGTTAACAATACAAGCACACGAATGAAGAGCGTTGAACATATACAAAATTACTACACGAATGAATTGAACCTTAAAATTTATATTTCACATCTTACCAACAACCGCTACAGACATAATCATAGTGTTATACTGTCTTGCATGTACACACGCTATGAAATCATTAAAGACGGACAATCCACTCAAGGAGTTAAAGTGACACGAAACAAGGGACGTGCTGTAATATTGGTGGTTGAATCTTAAAGGAACACAAGACACTCTAAAGGGGCACTCATTATGAATGAATGTTAACAATACAAGCACACGAATGAAGAGCGTTGAACATATACAAAATTACTACACGAATGAACCTTGAAATTTATATTTCACATCTTACCAACAGCTACAGACATAATCATAGGGTTATACTGTCTTGCATGTACCATGCTATGACATCATTAAAGGGGGATAATACACGCACGGTGTGGAATGTTAAAGTGACACGAGATAGCGGGGGTAGCATCACCAAATTACCCTCTGGGGACCTCATTCTGCCATCTAAAAATAGAATCTTTGGGTCTAAAATTGGTTGTACTAAAATATTCCCAAAAACCCAAAACTTCAAAAATTTCAAAAAACTTCAAAAATTTCAAAAAACTTCAAAAATTTCAAAAACTTCAAAAATTTCAAAAATTTCAAAAACTTCAAAAATTTCAAAAAACTTCCAAAATTTCAAAAACTACAAAAATAAGACCCCGGCGGCGGCGGCGGCGGCATTGCGGTATTTTACTGCGGCGGCGGCGCCGCCGGCGGTCCACTTACACATGCCGTGAATGGATGCTTGAAAATAAAATCTTCATGGACATTGGCCATTGGATCATCAAAGCAGGATGTTATGTCGCTTGGTGGCTGTTGTTGTTGTTGTTGTTGTTGTTGGTGTTGGTGGTGGTGTTGTTGTTGTTGTTGTTGTTGTTGTGGCTGATGATACTGTTGTTGTTGTTGTTGTTGTTGTTGTGGCTGATGATACTGTTGTTGTTGTTCTGAAGGCGTGTGTTTAACTTTGATATGACATGGCGGCGGCGGCGGCGGCATTGCAGTATTTTACTGCGGGGTCCGCCGGCGGCGGACCCCGGCGGCGGCGGCGGCACCGCCGCCGCAGTAAAATACCGCAATGCCGCCGCCGCCATGTCATATCAAAGTTAAACACACGCCTTCAGAACAACAACAGTATCATCAACCACAACAACAACAACAACAACAACAACAGTATCATCAGCCACAACAACAACAACAACAACAACAACAACACCACCACCAACACCAACAACAACAACAACAACAACAACAACAGCCACCAAGCGACATAACATCCTGCTTTGATGATCCAATGGCCAATGTCCATGAAGATTTTATTTTCAAGCATCCATTCACGGCATGTGTAAGTGGACCGCCGGCGGCGCCGCCGCCGCAGTAAAATACCGCAATGCCGCCGCCGCCGCCGCCGCCGGGGTCTTATTTTTGAAGTTTTTGAAATTTTGGAAGTTTTTTGAAATTTTTGAAGTTTTTGAAATTTTTGAAATTTTTGAAGTTTTTGAAATTTTTGAAGTTTTTTGAAATTTTTGAAGTTTTTTGAAATTTTTGAAGTTTTGGGTTTTTGGGAATATAGTACAACCAATTTTAGACCCAAAGATTCTATTTTTAGATGGCAGAATGAGGTCCCCAGAGGGTAATTTGGTGATGCTACCCCCGCTATCTCGTGTCACTTTAACATTCCACACCGTGCGTGTATTGTCCCCCTTTAATGATGTCATAGCATGGTACATGCAAGACAGTATAACCCTATGATTATGTCTGTAGCTGTTGGTAAGATGTGAAATATAAATTTCAAGGTTCATTCGTGTAGTAATTTTGTATATGTTCAACGCTCTTCATTCGTGTGCTTGTATTGTTAACATTCATTCATAATGAGTGCCCCTTTAGAGTGTCTTGTGTTCCTTTAAGATTCAACCACCAATATTACAGCACGTCCCTTGTTTCGTGTCACTTTAACTCCTTGAGTGGATTGTCCGTCTTTAATGATTTCATAGCGTGTGTACATGCAAGACAGTATAACACTATGATTATGTCTGTAGCGGTTGTTGGTAAGATGTGAAATATAAATTTTAAGGTTCAATTCATTCGTGTAGTAATTTTGTATATGTTCAACGCTCTTCATTCGTGTGCTTGTATTGTTAACATTCATTCATAATGAATGTCCCTTTAGAGTGTCTTGTAATTTTGTATATGTTCAACGCTCTTCATTCGTGTGCTTGTATTGTTAACATTCATTCATAATGAATGTCCCTTTAGAGTGTCTTGTGTTCCTTTAAGATTCAAACACCAATATTACATCACGTCCCTTGTTTCGTGTCACATTAACTCCTTGAGTGTATTGCCCCTTCGAATGATGTCATAGCGTGTGTACATGTAAGATAGTATAACACTATGACTATGTCTGTATCTGTTGTTGGTAAGATGTGAAATATAAATTTCAGTTCATTCGTGTAGTAATTTCGTATATGTTCAACGCTCTTCATTCGTGTGCTTGTATTGTTAACATTCATTCATAATGAATGTCCCTTTAGAGTGTCTTGTAATTTTGTATATGTTCAACGCTCTTCATCCGTGTGCTTGTATTGTTAACATTCATTCATAATGCATGTCCCTTTAGAGTGTCTTGTGTTTCTTTAAGATTCAAACACCAATATTACATCACGTCCCTTGTTTCGTGTCACTTTAACTCCTTGAGTGTATTGCCCCTTCGAATGATGTCATAGCGTGTGTACATGTAAGATAGTATAACACTATGACTATGTCTGTATCTGTTGTTGGTAAGATGTGAAATATAAATTTCAGTTCATTCGTGTAGTAATTTCGTATATGTTCAACGCTCTTCATTCGTGTGCTTGTATTGTTAACATTCATTCATAATGAATGTCCCTTTAGAGTGTCTTGTAATTTTGTATATGTTCAACGCTCTTCATTCGTGCGCTTGTATTGTTAACATTCATTCATAATGAGTGTCCCTTTAGAGTGTCTTGTGTTCCTTTAAGATTCAAACACCAATATTACATCACGTCCCTTGTTTCGTGTCACTTTAACTCCTTGGGTGTATTGCCCCTTCGAATGATGTCATAGCGTGTGTACATGTAAGATAGTATAACACTATGACTATGTCTGTATCTGTTGTTGGTAAGATGTGAAATATAAATTTCAGTTCATTCGTGTAGTAATTTCGTATATGTTCAACGCTCTTCATTCGTAAGAGTAATTACCAACTGGAAGTTGTACTATTTTTGATAAACATCGGATTTGCTCATCAGACGATAAGCTGACAATATTTACGTATGGTCTAATTAGATTCATGCATAAATGTAAGGTAATTTTTGTTATGGTCAAGTTTTTTGTTAAGACCATGTTCTAACATAGATCGATAAATAAGTTAAAGGTCATTATATTCCACAGTCAAATCTATTGGTGATCGAATTTGATAACTATTTTATTGGAACAACTAAGAGTATTATTTACGTGAGATCAATGAGTCCAATTATTATAAATAATAAATTGCAGGCATCGGTGGATACCCGATTGCCACATTTAGTGATCACGTGATAAACTGATAAAATGTCCAAGTGACGTACTATAATGAGCAAAAAAAATGAGTTGACCTTCGGCTTCGTCCCGATTGGGTACTGAGCTGACACCGGGGATAAATTGACCAATGACTGCTATTGTATCCTTTTGACAGATATGCGTGCGCAGACTCGTTTGATGTTCGCTATCGCATTACTATGTTTTAATAGCCGAGCCTTCACTTCTCGTCTGACTCTCTTACCGGCAAGACCTGTCTACACAGTACTTCTCCGGCAGACTATTCATCCACTGATAGGCCTACATACAGGTATGCCCTAAATAATGGACTGCTTAACCACAGCAGAATTACATTTTTTTGCTCATTTGCTCATTTTTTTGCTCATTTGCTCATTTTTTTGCTCATTTTTTTGCTCATTTGCTCATTTTTATTGCTCATTTGCTCATTTTCTTGCTCATTTGCTCATTTTCTTGCTCATTTGCTCATTTTCTTGCTCATTTTTATTGCTCATTTGCTCATTTTTTTGCTCATTTGCTCATTTTTATTGCTCATTTGCTCATTTTTTTGCTCATTTGCTCATTTTTATTGCTCATTTGCTCATTTTCTTGCTCATTTGCTCATTTTCTTGCTCATTTGCTCATTTTTTTGCTCATTTGCTCATTTTTTTGCTCATTTGCTCATTTTCTTGCTCATTTGCTCATTTTTATTGCTCATTTGCTCATTTTTTTGCTCATTTGCTCATTTTTATTGCTCATTTGCTCATTTTCTTGCTCATTTGCTCATTTTCTTGCTCATTTGCTCATTTTCTTGCTCATTTGCTCATTGATTGGTGCGGACTCAAGAGTCATAGACCTAACATCCAATGTACGTTAATGGTGTCATAGCGTGGGTACATAGAAGACTGTATAACACCATGCCTATGTCCGTATCTGTTGTCACACCGTGAGTGGATTGTCCACCTTTAATGATGTCATAGCGTGTGTACATGCAAGACAGTATAATACTATGATTATGTCTGTAGCTGTTGTTGGTAAGATGTGAAATATAAATTTCAAGGTTCAATTCATTCGTGTAGTAATTTCGTATATGTTCAACGCTCTTCATTCGTGCGCTTGTATTGTTAACATTCATTCATAATGAGTGTCCCTTTAGATCGATAAATAAGTTAAAGGTCATTACATTCCACAGTCAAATCTATTGGTGATCGAATTTGATAACTATTTTATTGGAACAACTAAGAGTATTATTCACGTGAGATCAATGAGTCCAATTATTATAAATAATATATTGCAGGCATCGGTGGATACCCGATTGCCACATTTAGTGATCACGTGATAAACTGATAAAATGTCCAAAGCGTAAGTATGAATGTGGGGCGATAAGTGGTTATTACGTAATGTTGTTATAACAATGACACCGAATCAATTTCTATTATTGAGTGACCTGGTCGTATGCATGTTTTGGATAACTAATTATCGTGTGAATGACACAGTTTATCAACCTTAATTGATACTAACCCGTTTGTTCAGACATTAAATCGATATGTTTTCTGAACAGCATATAACTGTGACCGGGGAAATAATAGAATTCATTTGGTAAAGCAAAGGTGTGAAAGACACATTGTTACCACCAATGTCGCGTGTGTGATTGTGTGTACAGCGAATATGACAATTCATTCTGGAGGGTTGTAATTTCACATTACCATTTTCGACCGTTAGTGATTCAAGATAGTACATCTCAATACTTCCAATAATTCACGATAATACACACCTGTCATATACTCAATAACTTCATCTGGGATAGAGAGAGTGTAAAGAATAAACGCTCTTTATTATTTATGTAAAAGTAATGGTGTCTATTTTCAGGTATGACAATTATATGAACTGCGTCCGATAAAACACTGGAATGTATGCATTCATACCGATGGTCACAATGTCCAATAAAGCTATTTCTAAACATCGATTAATAATTTCATGAAAAATATTTGAACAAAAAAAATAACGAAAGATATTACGCGCAAATAATTTAACATTCGACATTTTTTAATATCGAGATTCTCAGAAACCGAAAACTCGTTATAAATTTTTTATTTAAACTTTTTTTTTGGAGAAATAATTTTGAGGGTTTTGAAATTTTTTCTTTTGAAATTTTGGGGTTTTAAAATTTTTTGGAAGTTTTGAAATTTTTTGGAAAAAATAAATTTTGGAAGTTTTGAAAAAAAATTTGGGTTTTGATATTTTGGGAATATTTTAGTACAACCAATTTTAGACCCACAAATTCTATTTTTTAGATGTGAGGCGAACGAGGCCCCTATTCTTCTATTCTTTAACAATTTTATAATTTCACCCATACAGAGCCCCAGACAAACATGAGCAGACGACACTCTTCTAGGTGCTTCTATATATGTGTGGGGCTCCCTGCAGGGTAATGGATGTTTTTTTTTATTTTATGTCCTAAAAATTGTAAGAAACATTTATTTAAAAAACATGATAAAAAATTGTTAGGCCAATGCATTGTCTTATATATGCGAGGCGTCCTGTGGTCGACTCGCATATATAAGAGAATGCATTGGCACAGGGTAAAAAAAAATCCCGACTTCCGACTGGATTTGATATGGCGGGTCACATATGGTCTATATCGACAAAGGTGTTCGGTTAATGGTTTCAACCAGATAACTTTATAACAATCGTCAGCTAAATTTTACTCAACCCAATGGTGCATATATATTATAGTACCCAATATTAATTTATATTATGCGTTGGGCGATGTTTTTTAGACTTAGGTTTAGGATATATGTAGGAAAATTGGTACACATGGGTCACCTGACCAGGGGACGATAATTGGATATGTGCCTTTGATCTCAGATGACATAAAAGGGGGTTATACACTAGTTTAAGATATATGATCAATGAAGAGCGTTTCTTATTAGCTCAGAAAATATGCGGGAAAATTGATTTGACCCAATAATTAAGTAATTATTCACCCAAATGTTCGGGTATACAAACAATCACCCGACATGGAAGTGAAATTAATATTAGGTAAATTGTTACCCTGCTTTCAGTAAAAACATCCCCAACATTGGGTACAATTTACCCAACGTTCGCGTGGTGCTAGAGTTTAGGGTGTACGAACTTACCTGATCTACTCCACAGACACTTTAAATCAGTAATCACACTTAGCTGTATCAGGAGAGCTGCATCGTCCCTGTAAGTAACGGTGCCTCCGCGGATAACAGTGTCGACTCAGTCAGACCGACCCATCGGCTATCTTTATTAGCACTGACAATCATTTCCCGATGATATTCCTCACAGCACTGTGTCACGACCGCTGTCGGGAAAGCATGGGGGCGTAGTTGACTCAAACAGGGGCGTGAAACAGGGGGTGTCTCGTGCAACCCCATATTTGGTCAATATTTTCAACAGTTGGCAATCTCATGCCTGAAACAATGATAGAGCAGTTGAAAAATTCCGACCAAAATAGATTGGAGATGTTCTGATTTTTTATTTCCCGAGCAATATTTCGAATAAAAAGTGTTGGTTTTTAGACAAAGATTTGAACATTTTCTACTTTCAGTCAACGTTTTAGACTTAAAGACATATTGTGGACATATTCGGGTGCGTGAAACTGATAACTTAGTATTCAGGCGCTATGCCAACTGGTGGGCGGAAGCATTCTACTGACATCACCAAAAATCTCAAGCAAATCGACCGTACCACTGCATAGAAAACATCCTCTGAACTACGCTCAATTGTAAATGTTTTCCTCTCAATTCGGGACGCAACTACCGGTGATAAACTAACGAAAACGATTTCACCATCGGGAGTCCCTGCATTTAATTTATATATAAGAATGATGGTGTGTTATGTCAATTTGGATATAATATTTGTTAAATATAACTACTTCTAGCAAGATTATTCTCCATTTCTAATTGAGTGTTTCACATAACTTGGGAGAGTCGGGAGAAAATGCAACCATTTTTGGAGGAATGGGGTGTGAATTTCCCGACCAGTTGGACAATAAAGATATATATAAATGATGCTGTGTGTGTTGTTCTTCAAATGGCCCTTTGATGGCTGGAATTGCGCTGGTGTGGCATTAAAGATCATGTGCCAGTTCATTCTCTCATATATATGCGAGTCCCCCCATATAGGGAGCCTCGCATATACGAGATAATGTACTGGTTGTCAAGGTAAATATTGTTAGGCCAATGTATTCTCTTATATATACAAGGCTTGATCCCTATTTATTTATTTATTTATTGATCTCCACGTATGGAGAGTGATTTACAAAATTTATAAATAAGACAACTTGAAAATATGACATTATGCAAGGGTTACATCTAATAATAACAACAAATACATGCATAAAAACACACATTACACAATAGTTGGGTTGAAATTTTCCAACTGCTGGTTTCTCAAGCTTTCCAATTCTTGGAAAGAAAGTTCCAAATTATCGGGCCAAAACTTTGAAAGAAAGTTCCAAATTATCGGGCCAAAACTTTGAAACCATCACAACAATTTTAACCTATATTTTAACCTATATTCTACATTTGGTTTGAAATGTCTAACTAATGTTGCGTCAGGCATGAAGTTATTTCTCAATGAATATTTTGGCAAAAGTTGAGGTGGAACATAAACACGACCAGCCCTACCACCACACCCATACTTCGAGTATCATGCAACCTGAGCAAATATCTGTGTTTATAGGTTAAACGATTAAAGGTATTCAATCCGATTAGACCCATATCATCAAGTTACAACAACAACATTTCTTTAAAATAGGCTTTGTTCTACGAAATATCGCCGTATTACCACTTGAGTATCACGAAATTTTGCCGTATTACCACTTGATTTTAGATTTATCCATCTCCATCCGCATCGGAGACCATTACCTTTACGACTTTTTTCAAGGCCATAAATAAGTACACATCTTGAGAAATAATAAATTTCAAAAATTAATATCTAATTTACTCTGAGCTTTGATGGCTGAGTTCCTCGACTCGAATCAAATATTTTTTACCCCCCGAAGCCAAAGAAATAGTAATTTGTGAGCGTTATTTAGTAATTTGTGAGCGTTATTTAGTAATTTGTGAGCGTTATTTAGTAATTTGTGAGCGTTATTTAGTAATTTAGGAGCGTTATTTAGTAATTTAGGAGCGTTATTTAGTAATTTGTGAGCGTTATTTAGTAATTTGTGAGCGTTATTTAGTAATTTAGGAGCGTTATTTAGTAATTTGGGAGCGTTATTTAGTAATTTGGGAGCGTTATTTAGTAATTTGTGAGCGTTATTTAGTAATTTGTGAGCGTTATTTAGTAATTTGTGAGCGTTATTTAGTAATTTGTGAGCGTTATTTAGTAATTTAGGAGCGTTATTTAGTAATTTGGGAGCATTATTTAGTAATTTAGGAGCATTATTTAGTAATTTAGGAGCGTTATTTAGTAATTTAGGAGCGTTATTTAGTAATTTAGGAGCGTTATTTGGGAGCGTTATTTTGTAATTTGAAAGCGTTATTTCGGATTATGCATCTTTAATCGACTCTGATAACTAAAGCCCATTTTGAAGAAATGTTATTGTTGTTGTAACTTGATGATATGGGGGGCCGTTTGATCGGATTGAGTAACTTTAAAGGTACTCAATCCGATTCGATGGTCCCCATACCATCAGATTCCAACAACAACAACATTTTTTGAAATGCCGCTTCGCTAATCAGAATCCATTACTAGTAATTGCCCAAAAATAATTCTAACCACAATCAACTATAGTATAAAATTGCCCAAAAACCTGTTATTTATCAACGTTTTGTTCAACAAAATTTTGCCGGTTTTGTCAAACATATCACACAAAAAAAAACACTGGATTTTAGAGTTATCGATCTTCATCCACTATCTGGTCAGATAAGTTCTTCTCGTCGACAGTTTACAGGGCCATTTAAAATAAAAATAATAGATTTCAAACATCGATATCTGATCACTCCTAGCTATGATGGGTAGGTTCCTCGACTCGAATCAAATATTTTTTACCCACGAAGCCAAAGAAATAGTTATTTAGGAGCGTCTGATCGGATTGAGTACCTTTAAGTATATATATGAACATCATCTTGTAAATTATTGTATGAATCTGGGATACAAAATAAATAATGTTTACACGAGTATCTGGGGAAGTTTGCCAGTTCTTTACTGCGGTCGATGTCTTCCACGCCTGCTATATATTAGCCATCTGAATAACAAATCCTCAACAGCGTGATGTAGTATCAGATTAGATATATTAGCATCTAACAACCACGATTAAACCTAACAAAGCAAACAAAATTTACGAGAATATGTAATACAAATCTACACAACTGAACTCAAAACCACTAGCTTCATACAGGCTCACCGACTACGTATTCCGAGAAGGAAAATCGTTTTTTTCTTTGGCAAATAGAAACCTTGGTTACTGAGCCGAAGAATTGGTTAATTTTCTCGCGGAGACTCGGGGCCTATTCACATTATAGGATGCGTCGAGGATTCATTAATTACGTATCATGAACCGCGTAATAACAACAATACGAGAATGATATACTGCCTGGGAAGCCAATCGAAATATCCTTCATATATCACATGAGGTAATCGGTGCAATCATTCAATACAACATCTTAGTTACCCCAATACTCCCCGTGAACTATTATTAAAAAGCCATCTCTATTTCATAACTTTTGGATTGCCAACATTATACAAATCTTGAGTATATATATCATATTTATGCATGGAGACTCAGTATGAGTGTTCGTTGATATACATGTAAATGTGCTTGCTTCAGTAAGCATGAAAAATTCTCATATCTTATCGAAATGGCCATGAAGCGATCACAATAGTCTGGTCGATAAACTAAAATGTTAGGGTAAACCTAGAATAAATTTGGACTAAGTTTCTATTCCGTTTTGAAGAGGAATATATCCTCTATAACATATTCAAAATCTGCTAAAATCTGCTAAAATCCGCTTTGATCATTTTCTGTAATCCAAGATGGTGTCCATGATGGCAGTTGGTATCGAAAAATTCTGAATTTCGGAGGTAGGTGCGCCAACTAATACCAAATTAGTAATATAATAAAATGCACACACACAATGCTTAGTCGTAAACCACATCGGTAGAATTTATGTCCCAATATGGCCGCCAAAATGGACAAAATCGAATGAAATTGAAAATTTGTGTAAAATGGAATAGCTAGTCATACAAGAACGAACAAGGCCTGAAATTATACGAGGAAGAATTATTTCAGAGTATAAGGGGAGCTTTTAATAATAGATGTAAGAATTCTCTCTAATGTATCTCACGAGAGAGCAAACGAGATCCAGATCTCATACAACGATTAAATATGGACTTCTTGGGCGCCAAGAAACAGAAGAATAACGCAGTTTTATCTGTACTCTTTATCTTTAATCGTGTAATATATGTGTAATCAAACAGTTAAATGTCATCTAATAGGGATGTATCGATTATGTGACCTTTTCTAGAAGCAGAAATGTATGTAATGAAAACTGTCTCACGAAATTAAACAATGTGACCGATAATCATTTATTTTTATATCTGCAACACCAAAATCTGTCAAAATTCACTACTATAGAACAGTATGAGAGCTATTCATATGGTACTAGGTAAAATGTGTAGATCCTATTGTCCGTGTCTTAAAATAGTAGTCTTAGTTGCCTCCGGTCCATATTTCGCTTTTATCACACAAATGCATGGTGGTATACCGTGAACGCAATTTATTAAAATACAAAGGAGTACAATAGACTATCTTCAATAAATTCTCAACATAACCAAATTTGCCTACATACTCTGTGGCAGAGACTGTCTTTATACCTGGAAATTATATGTGCTTGAATGAACTAAGGCCACATATACTCGAAACGTACTACCCTTTCTGCAACCGCATCGCAGCGTTTACCCATTCTCCCTAATGTTACACATATCAGCTGCATATATACCAAACTATAAATAGCAACATTGAGTGAATGGTAAACGCAGAACTAATAACTTTAAACGGTGATGACTTGATATTTAGCGCAAGTACGTGTGTGGCAATGGTAATATAATTTCAAACAACAAGATACTGAAAACTAATAGTGTGCATATTCCCGTTGTAAAATGCCGTTAGAAGTAATTTGAAAAAAATTATCTACTTAGAAACCGGTTTTGAAGCAGCATGAAACATTTTATTAAATAAAATGTACGGTGTACAGTTTCTTCGATAGGGTACTATTCTGTTGAAGAGATGAGTGTTTCTTTACAGTATAATCAGCATTACGACATACTTATATGGTGTATTATCACGGAGAGTGTAGAACATTCCCGAAATGTAACTAGTAATTACACAGCAAGGGTGTGCACAGCAGTTTCCGCGTTACATTCAATAATTAACCCTTTGAGTGCCAGGGGCCGATATTATCGGCCCTAAACCTACACAATAAGTCTGTTAAAGAATATAATAAAATATATTGAAATTGTAAAAAAAACTGTAAAAAAATTTTAAAAAAATAATATATTTTTAAGCCAATGCATTCTCTTATATATGCGAGGCGACCTATGGTCGACTCGCATATATAAGAGAATGCATTGGCACAGGGTATATGGGTTGATACAAAAATCGGACCTGGCACTCAATCGGTTAATCATCATTCCAAATGAAACTACCACGCACTGTGTGACGAAATACTACTTCGTGTGTTGCATATGCCCGAAATAACTGTTTTTTGCCCGACTGTTGGGTGAATTTTAAGCAGAAAACCCGAAGGTAAATCATTGGGTTAACGTGCGTTGCAGTGATCGATAAATCATTCAGACAGATCTGTTTTAATTATATGTGCGCCTTTAAAGATATATAACAACATACTAGTACTTGTAAATTACCAATGTGTATTTTCGTTTATAGGTGGTTATCCAATATGTTGCTTTCGTCGTAGCATGGAGTTGCAGCCATTTTGACGTCCATTTCATCGCCGCGATTGCATTATTTTCTGTCCTTGTCACTCTATTCGGCCCCTATACTCTAATTTCACACAAACAGGTATATATCGGATGGAGGATTAATGCGTTCTGGTTTCGCCGATGTGGGATATTGTAGAAAACCCTACTTCACAATGTCGAACAATGGGCATGTTTAAAATCTCTGTATACAAGTTTACTCAAAGCGGAATTTAGCGGAATTTAGCGGATTTTGGATATGTTGTAGAGGATATACTCCTCTTCAAAAAGGAATAAAAACCAACTTAGTCCAAATTTATTCTAGGTCGAACCTTTTATCGACCAGACTACAATGGCACATTGAGACGTCCCTCAACTCAGATCAAACTTGAAAATCGGTCCCGATTTTCGGTCACGTCGGGGTTCGAACCCGCGTCTAGCCCAGACTGCGATGATCTTATCCACGACCCAACCACCTCGGCTACGGGGAAATCCTTAACAATGAAGGCCAAAATATATGTATATATCCTGGATCAAATTAATTAGCAGAATTTCCAATTTCAATATAATGGTAGATCTGTTCGGTATCAATATTAGAATCCATGTTCAGATCAATTGTCAACAACAAAAACTTTCTGAAATTAAAATCAACAAGACAAGGTTGCATGTTACGGGACCTAGAATGTCTACATGCAAAAACAAAAACACTGTCATAATTTATACGTGTCTGGATATTTTTCGAATCCTCCCCGATATGAGCCCCATATACCAGGGAAATAACCTCCATGCAGACCAATATACCGTGCAGGGAAATAACCTCCATGCAGCCCCATATACCAGGGAAATAACCTCCATGCAGCCCAATATAACAGGGAAATAACCTCCATGCAGACCAATATACCGTGCAGGGAAATAACCTCCATGCAGCCCAATATACCAGGGAAATAACCTCCATGCAGACCCATATACCGTGCAGGAAAATAACCTCCATGCAGCCCCATATACCAGGGAAATAACCTCCATGCTGCCCAATATACCAGGGAAATAACCGCCATGCAGACCCATATACCAGGGAAATAACCTCCATGCAGCCCAACATACCAGGGAAATAACCTCCATGCAGACCCATATACCAGGGAAATAACCTCCATGCAGCCCAATATACCAGGGAAATAACCTCCATGCAGCCCAATATACCAGGGAAATAACCTCCATGCAGCCCCATATACCAGGGAAATAACCTCCATGCAGACCCATATACCAGGGAAATAACCTCCACGCAGCCCAATATACCAGGGAAATAACCTCCATGCAGACCCATATACCAGGGAAATAACCTCCATGCAGCCAAATATACCAGGGATATAACCTCTATGCAGACCCATATACCGTGCAGGGAAATAACCTCCATGCAGCCCCATATACCAGGGAAATAACCTCCATGCAGCCCAATATACCAGGGAAATAACCTCCATGCAGCCCCATATACCAGGGAAATAACCTCCATGCAGCCCAATATACCAGGGAAATAACCTCCATTCAGCCCCATATACCAGGGAAATATCCATCACACATAGCTGTTTTGAAACATGTTACATGTTTGGGCGCCCAAACACTTAAAGCCCAAATGTCCCCAAATTCCCAGTGGACAGTTTTTAATCAACCTGAATTTCCCACTACTGATGTGTCGTACTTTCATTAATTACACATTACGACCCGCGTAATAACAATACGAGGGTGATATACCGAGTCGGAACCCAATCGAACATTCCCTGGTATATATTTCACGAGGTAATTGGTGCAATACTTCAGTCTGTCATGGTTATTAATTTGGCTCAGAATAGACAACTCTATTTTGTGATATATTAACAGCACCTGACATGCTTGTCTGTCTCTACCTATTACAAGTTGAAAATAGTTTCCTGGGTATAAAATAATAAATATAAATCGAAGACCCAGTCTGGAAACGTTTCTATTAATTAATATTGATTGTATTTCGAATTTTCTGGTATAATATAAATATACATGGAATCAATTTGGGACATTTTACGGTTCGCTTTCGTTCGGAGCGTATCTACAAATTATAAAAATAGTAGCAACAAATGTCCCATTTGATTATCGTAGTATATAGACAATATCGATATAAAATCATTATTAATTGATAGAAGCGTTTCCGGGCAGGTGTCTTCGACTCATATCTATTATTGTAAACCCCGGAAACTATATATATATATATACAACGTATTTAGGAAGAGATAGACCATGTTTAAGTGGTTCTGTTGAATTTCTATGATGCTGGGGAACAATTATAATGTTAAAGGTACTCAATCCGTTCAGACGCTCCTAAATTACTATTTCTTTGGCTTCGGGGGTAAACAAATATTTGATTCGAGTCGAGAAACCCACCCATCAAAGCTCAGAGTGATCAGATATCGATTTTTAAAGTTTGTTATTTCTCGAGATGTGTAATAATATGTGGCCCAGAAACACGGTCAAACGGAGGGTCTCGGACAATATTGCGGAAGCAGATGGATAACTCTAAAATCAAATGGTAATACGGTCAAATTTCGTGATACTCAAGTGATAATACGGCCATATTTTGTTGAACAAAATTTTGATAAATAACAAGTTTTAGAAAATTTGATACCATAGTTGACAGTGGTTAGCATTATTTTGTTGCAATAAATCGATTCTGATAACTAAAGCGTATTTTGAAGAAATGTTGTTGTTGTTGTATATTGATGGTTTGGTGACCGTCTGATCGGATTGAGTACCTTTAAGAAAATGTACTGTTATTTTTCTAAATTTGTCATTTTGAGGCCTTTGGCTATAATCTGAACGAATGAAGGAAACTGTATAAAATATTCAAAAACTTGTCATAAATATTGTAAAATATATCAGTAATTAAACTTTTGGTTGTTACAAAGCGACTCACAATCAAGAAGGCTATTTATGTCGTTTTGCAAGCACAACAGGACAGGTATTATTAAAGGCATATTTAAATATAGAAGACATTGTTCTTATACCAATCATAAATATCGTGTACTTGACAATAACATACTATTTACACGACATTTATGATTGGTATAAGAATAATGTATGTCTATATTTTAATATCCTTATGTATATTTCAACAGCATATCAACCGCGAAGGCAACCCGTGCCTTTAAAACATTTTAAAATATAATTGTTCATGAATGTTTCATACAGACACTGTTTTTTCTCAAATCGCTAGCTCAGATTAACCAAACACTAGACGGCGAACATTGCACTTTGAGGAAACTACAACGGTACAGTTTCGTAACAGCATCACTTTATTTAGAAAAATAGAAACAATATTGCTGAATGTAAAACAAGAGTCGTGGGGGTATGACGTAGGGTCCTATAATGGGTACAGACACAGATAAGCCATTGATTGCGAATAAACTTAATAATGAAAAAATAAAACAAAGCGAAATTATCGCTGCTCTGCGAGAAATTAAGAACAAAAAATCTCCCGGCATAGATGGTATAAGAAATGAATTACTTAAAACAGTAGTTCCTATTATTATTGAAGATGTCACACGTCTCTTCAATATTGTACTTAAGTCTTCTCATTATCCAAGAAAATGGAGCGAATCAATACTGAAACCAATTTACAAAAAAGGCGATAGAAGTGACCCCAATAATTACCGAGCGATTGCTCTGAGTATTTCAGTAGGAAAATTATATAACAAAATTATAAATAAGAGAATAATGAAATTCTTAGAAGAAAATAATCTGATAAGTGAAAACCAATTTGGTTTTCGAAAAAACAAGAGCACAATAGATAGTGCTTTCATTTTGAAAACATTAATCGCTACGTACCAAAAACAAACAAAACCACTCTACGCAGCGTTCATAGATTTCCGTAAAGCATTTGACTCCATAGATAGGGAAATACTTTTCCAAAAAGTTAACCGCATTGGGATTACTGGTAACCTCTTACACACATTAAAGTCCATGTACAATTCGAGTTATTATATGACGCGAACAAGGGATGGGGTGGGACCTAAACAATTATCAAATATTGGAGTAAGGCAGGGATGTACTGTGTCTCACACACTATTTAATATTTTTATAGATGACATATCGGAAATTTTTGATCAGTCATGCTCGCCTGTAAATATTGGGAACACCGCCATCAATCATCTTCTTTTTGCCGATGACCTTATCTTATTATCTGACTCACAGGACGGCTTACAAAACTGCCTGAATAATTTACAAATATATGTAAACTAGAAGGTGACCCGACTTCGTCCGGGCTTTGACCTTGAATTGACCATTTAAAGGTCAAGGTCAGGTGGGGTCACAAAAATGGTGGAAATCGTCCCAGCGGATACCGGGAAATCGGCCCAGCGGATACCGAGATACCCTATGCATCAAATTTCGTCCGTAAAAATCCGCCAGTTTAACCCGATTTGATTTCCACTCAAGTATATAAACGCGCCTCATATACACACGCTCATTAATTATCAAGTTTCAACGTAAAGATAAATTACCATCGGTGCCCGAGATATCGCCAAGACGTCTGAAACAGTTAAGCGTTAACGTGATCTAACGTTATGACCTCTAACGACGTCATAGATGTTACGCATTGTTTTTATCCTGATGGACGATAGTACCACTTCTTCTTGATAATTGAGGCAGATAACTAAAACGGATACATACGCATTATGTATCGTTGGAAAGAGGAAACACGAAAGATTCTCACAGTGTCATTATTATGACTGGCATTTTATTATTCGCGCTGTTTCGAATCGATTTGTAAGCACCGAACTCAAATGAAAGTCCCGTAACACAGCGTAAAAACATATTTGACCTCGCCTCGTGAAAAGTTGACCTCGGATCTGAAAATCAATAGGCCTATGTCACCCCCCGGCCGAAAATACCCCCACATACCAAGTTTCATCGAAATCGGGTCGGCCGTTTTCGAGTTCATCGATTACACACACACACACAAACATACACACAAACAGATCTTCCAAAATATATAATAGACTAGAAGGTGACCCGACTTCGTCCGGGCTTTGACCTTGAATTGTCCATTTTCAAGGTCAAGGTCAAGTGGGGTCACGATTTGACCAGTCCAAAACACTGCCCGGACAAAAGTACCCGACAAACGTGCCCGTCGAAATCCATCCGGTTTTACCCGATTTGACCTTGAATTTATTATTTTGAAGGTCAAGGTGAGGTCGGGGTCACGATTTGACCCGTCCAAAACACTCAATTGCAAAAGTATCCCCATGTATCAAATGTTGTCGAAATCCCATCAAAATTGGCGATTTGACCTTGAATTGACCCGATTTCAAGGTCAAGGTCACGTCGCACGGGTAAATAAATATGCTTATGAGACTCACCATACGAACGTACCCCCGCATACCAAGTTTCATTGAAATCCCGTAATATTTGGGCGTTTGACCTTGAAATTATCCGATTTCAAGGTCAAGGTCACGTCGCACGGACAAATTAATAGGCCTATGCCCGTTCCCGGCCGAAAATACCACCACATACCAAGTTTCATCGAAATCGGCTCGGTCGTTTTCGAGTTCATCGCGAACACACACACAGACACACAGACAGACAGATCTTCCAAAATATATAATAGACTAGAAGGTGACCCGACTTCGTCCGGGCTATTCAAATACCAAATTTCAAGTCGATAGCTCCACCGTTTCCGAGATCTGGTCTGCGCATGCGCGAAGCTGGCGTCGCACGGGCTCGGCGACCCGATAAAATTCGTATCCGGGGCAAGATACATTCACATACCAAATTTCAAGTCGATAGCTCCACCCGTTTCCGAGATATATATATTGCCCAATGTCATTTGCGGATACCTCGGCCGGTGATGAGTTAACGCGACATCGGCCGGTTAAGAGTTAAACGCGATCACGTCACGATCTGTTGACGGCGTAATATATTTACGGAATGTTTTTCGATGAGCGAAGCATGGTCCTGCGTTCTTCTCGATAATTAAGGTAGAAACTTTAAACGTACACAGGCGTGTGATACATCATTGGAAAGAGGAAGCGCCACAGATTCTAACCGAGCAAATTATATGACTGGCAATTTATTATTCGCGCTATATCGAATCGATTTGTGAGCACCGAACTGAAATATATTAGCGCAAAACGGCGTAAAAACAGATTTAACCTCGGCACGTGAAAAGTTGACCTCGGATCTGAAAATTAATATGCCTATGCCACTTCCCGGCCGATAGTATCCTCACATACGAAGTTTCATCGAAATCGGGTCGGCCGTTTTCGAGTTCATCGCGAACACACACACACAGACACACAGACAGATCTTCCAAAATATATAATAGACTAGAAGGTGACCCGACTTCGTCCGGGCTTTGACCTTGAATTGTCCATTTTGAAGGTCAAGGTCAAGTGGGGTAACGATTTGACCAGTCCAAAACAATGCCCGGAAAAAAGTACCCGACAAACGTGCCCGTCGAAATCCATCCGGTTTTACCCGATTTGACCTCGAATTGATCATTTTGAAGGTCAAGGTGAGGTCGGGGTCACGATATGACCCGTCCAAAACACACAGTGGACAACAGTAACCCCATGTATCAAATTTCGTCGAAATCCCATCAAAATTGGCGATTTGACTTTGAATTGACCCGATTTCAAGCCCACGTCGCACGGGCAATGAATATGCTTATGAGACTCCCCGTACGAATGTACCCCCACATACCAAGTTTCATCGAAATACCGTGATATTCGGGCGTTTGACCTTGAAATGACCTGATTTCAAGGTCAAGGTCACGTCGCACGGGCAAATTAATCGGCTTATGCCACTCCCCGGCCGAAGATATTCCCACATACCAAGTTTCATCGAAATCCCGTGATATTCGGGCGTTTGACCTTGAAATTACCCGATTTCAAGGTCAAGGTCACGTCGCACGGGCAAATTAATAGGCCTGTGCCCGTTCCCGGCCGAAAATACCCCCACATACAAAGTTTCATCAAAATCGGGTCCGCCGTTTTCGAGTTCATCGCGAACACACAGACAGACAGACAGATCTTCCAAAATATATAATAGACTAGAAGTTGACCCGACTTCGTCCGGGCTTTGACCTTGAATTGTCCATTTTGAAGGTCAAGGTCAAGTGGGGGTCACGATTAGATCAGTCCAAAACTCTGCCCGGACAAAAGTACCCGACAAACGTGCCCGTCGAAATCCATCCGGTTTTACCAGATTTGACCTTGAATTGATCTTTTTGAAGGTCAAGGTCAGGTCGGGGTCACGACTCGACCCGTCCAAAACACTCAGTTGACAAAAGTACCCCCATGTATCAAATTTCGTCGAAATCCCATCAAAATTGGCGATTTTACCTTGAATTGACCCGATGTCAAGGTCAAGGTCACGTCGCACGGGCAAACGAATATGCTTATGAGACTCCCCATACGAATGTAGCCCCACATACCAAGTTTCATCGAAATCCCGTGATATTCGAGCTTTTGACCTTGAAATGACCCGATTTCAAGGTCAGGTCACGTCGCACGGGCAAATTAATAGGTTTATGCCACTCTCCGACCGAAGATACGACCACATACCAAGTTTCATCGAAATCCCGTGATATTCGGGCGTTTGACCTTGAAATTACCCGATTTCAAGGTCAAGGTCACGTCGCACGGGCAAATTAATAGGCCTATGCCAGTTCCCGGCCGAAAATAAACCCACATACCAAGTTTCATCGAAATCGGTTGGGCCGTTTTCGAGTCCATCGCGAACACACAGACACACACACAGACAGATCTTCCAAAATATATAATAGACTAGAAGGTGACCCGACTTCGTCCGGGCTTTGACCTTGAATTGTCCATTTCGAAGGTCAAGGTCAAGTGGGGTCACGATTTGACCAGTCCAAAACACTGCCCGGACAAAAGTACCCGACAAAAGTACCCGTCGAAATCCATTCCGGTTTTACCCGATTTGACCTCGAATGGATCATTTTGAAGGTCAAGGTGAGGTCGGGGTCACGACCCGACCCGCCCAAAACACTCAGTGGACAAAAGTAACACCACGTATCAAATTTCGTAGAAATCCCATCAAAATTGGCGATTTGACCTTGAATTGACCCGATTTCAAAGTCACGTCGCGCGGGCAAATGAATATGCTTATGAGACTCCCCATACGAAAGTACCCCCACATACCAAGTTTCATCGAAATCCCGTGATATTCGGCCGTTTGACCTTGAAATGACCCGATTTCAAGGTCAAGGTCACGTCGCACGGGCAAATTAATAGGTTTATGACACTCCCGGGCCGAAGGTACCCCAATATACCAAGTTTCATCGAAATCCCGTGATATTCGGGCGTTTGACCTTGAAATTACCCGATTTCAAAGTCAAGGTCACGTCGCACGGACAAATTAATAGGCCCATGCCACTTCCTGGCCGAAAATACCCCCACATACCAAGTTTCAACGAAATCGGATCGGCCGTTTTCGAGTTCATCGCGAACACACACACAGATACACAGACAGACAAATCTTCCAAAATATATAATAGACTAGAAGGTGACCCGACTTCGTCCGGGCTTTGACCTTGAATTGACCATTTTGAAGATCAAGGTCAGGTGGGGTCAAACACCAACACCCCAAAAATTGTGGAAATCGGCCCAGCGGATACCGGGAAATCGGCCCAGCGGATACCGAGATACCCTATATATGCATCAAATTTCGTCCGTAAAAATCCGCCAGTTTAACCCGATTTGATTTCCACTCAAGTATATAAACGCGACTCATATACACACGCTCATTAGTTATCAAGTTTCAACGTGCCCGAGATATCGCCAAGACGTCTGAAACAGTCAAATGCATCGGCCGGTTAAGCGTTAAAGTGATCTAACGTTATGACCTCTAACGGCGTCATAGAAGTTACGCATTGTTTTTATCCTGATGGAAGATAGTACCACTTCTTCTTGATAATTGAGGCAGATAACTAAAACGGATACATACGCATTATATATCGTTGGAAAGAGGAAACACGAAAGATTCTCACAGTGTCATTATTATGACTGGCATTTTATTATTCGCGCTGTTTCGAATCGATTTGTAAGCACCGAACTCAAATGAAAGTCCCGTAACACAGCGTAAAAACAGGTTTGACCTCGGCACGTGAAAAGTTTACCTCGGATCTGAAAATTAATATGCCTATGCCACTTCCCGACCGATAGTACCCTCACATCGGGTCGGTCGTTTTCGAGTTCATCGCGAACATACACACACACACCCTCACACACAACACACACACACAGACAGATCTTCCAAAAATATATAATAGATAACAACAACCTTGCAATTAATACTGAAAAAAAGTAAATGCATGGTATTTCGAAAAAGCAAAACTCTAAAATTTCCCTCGTTCAAGATTGGCAATCTTCCCATTGCACTTGTTGATGCGTACACATATTTAGGCATTAGATTCTGTGCTAATGGGTCATTGAGAAAGGCACAAAATGAAGTAAGCAACAAGGGCATGAAGGCACTCTATTCGCTTGTTAGGTCACTACAACAACACGATATATTCTCAATTAATTTGTGGATCAAACTGTATGATAAACTCATTAAACCCATTACACTATATGGTTGCGAAATATGGGCCTCTGATATCAACCTCAACAATATAGATACTGCGCCATGTGAATCGTCTCATCTCAATTTTTGCAAACGAGCACTTGGGGTAAACAGGAAAGCATCAAATCACGCGGTACGTGCTGAGCTTGGTAGATACCCCGTTGTTTATGAAGCATTATCTCGTGCTACTAAATATGCGTTAAAAATATCGACTGCAGAAAAACATTCCCTTGTTCATAAATCAGCCACAATGTCCGATGACCGCATAATCCCAAATAAGTGGTCCTTTAACTTTGACATTCCAAAACTCACGGAAATTATTGATAAAACTGATCAGTATTTGAAGAAAATTCAACACACTATTTGTGATAGTTTCAAGGTTGACCATGTGTCGTGTTTCAGAAGAGATATATATAACGATGAAAAACCATCAGGTAAGAACAAATTGAGGGTGTATAGAGAAATAATAAGTGATTACCGATTGGAGCCATATTTGGCCATAGTAAATAATATGGAAGTAAGAAAGGTCTTCAGCAAATTGCGGATTAGCAATCATACTCTAGAAATTGAAAAAGGGCGCCATAAACAACCGAAGATTCCTGTAGACAAGAGAATATGCAGAAAGTGTGGATTGGAAACGGAAACCGAGGAACATTTTATTTTAAAATGTCTTATTTACAAAAGCATTCGTCTCCGTTTCTTTGACGAAATAAATAAAGTAAATCACAAGTTTATTAATATGACTGATGCCCAAAAATTCATTTTCATACTGCGAAATGACAAAACAGAAACATGCAATATCATCTGTAACATGGTCCGTCTCTTTTTCCACAAAAGGTCTGAAACACCAGATTTTCAAGAACAAACATGATTTTTTTTCCATTTTCATTCTGATTTCAATTGTGTATACTTATTGTATCATATATATATATTGTTATTTATGTTGTGACATCGGCCCCGTGTGGGTGTAATTGTCAATAAACTTATCTTATCTTATCAACAGTATACCATGTAGGTGTCCCGATTGTTTCCTCCCCGGGCCCATTCATAATATCTGCTTCGCCGGTGTTTCGTTAATTACATTATGATATATCGACTCGGAACCCAATCGAACTTCCACGAGGTGATTGGTGCAATCCGTCATGTCCCATGAATATTGGCTGAGATAAAGTATTACTTACTTACTTATAGTAGTATACCAGCTGAAACAGGCTCCCTTTTGGAGCATTTATTCAGCGTCGAATGGGCCCGAAATAAGCCCGTGGTGGACTTATACCCGTTATTCTGTTGGATGGCGAGGGCCACAGTGAAACCACATATATAAAGAGCGTACATCTGGTCTGCAAATAGGTTCATATTGAACCTAAATATTCACATTTATTTTATTCTGAAATAGGTCCTAGGGAGCTTATTTTAATTTGTGGGGTTTTTTTTTATTTAATATATATTTTTTAAATCAAAATTTTTAAAAACTAACGCCGTTATACCTCCGCCAGGGTACACTGAGTCACTATACCAAATTTGGTTAAATTCGGTCTAGGGGTCTGGGAGAAAAATCCGGACAAACAGGCAGACGGACAGATCTACTCTATTATATATGTGACCCGCCATATCAAAGCCAGTCGTAAGTCGGGATTTTTTTACCCTGTGCCAATGCATTCTCTTATATATGCGAGTCGACCATAGGTCGCCTCGCATATATAAGAGAATGCATTGGCCTAACAATTTTTTACAATTTTAATAATTTGTTCTTGTATTCTTTAACAATTTTATAATTTCACCCACACAGAGCCCCAGACAAACATGAGCAGACGACACTCGTCTATATGCTTCTATATATGTGTGGGGCTCCCTGCAGGGTAATGGATGTTTTTTATTTTATGTCCTAAAAATTGTAAGAAACATTTATTAAAAAAAATGATAAAAAATTGTTAGGCCAAAGCATTCTCTTATATATGCGAGGCGACCTGTGGTCGATTCGCATATATAAGAGAATGTATTGGCACAGGGTAAAAAAATCCCGACTTACGACTGGATTTGATATGGCGGGTCACATATAGATAACCTCTTTAATATCTCCCCATACTCGCCGAGTATTGTTAGCCCTCATCTATATATCATTTGTGTTGTCAAGATTGAACAGATCCTGCCCATCGTGAGTCAATGGGAAGTTCTTCGAGAACTTATGGATGACATGACTTCAAACTTCAGTCGCTTTTTATTAAAGTAATTAATTTGATCAACGAGAGATAACTCTATCTTGGTATGACTAATCGGCTTTTTGACTATTGACCGCGACAAAACGACACATGCTACATTAATTTAGTCGACCGCGACAAAACGACACATGCGACATTAATTTAGTCGAACGCAACAAACCCAACGATGCTACATGTACGTTCGTCTACCGCGACAAAAGCGCCGCATGCGAGATAACCGCCAAAATCAAACGACAATAGTCACTTCATTTGGTCGCTCTTCTCGCTTTGTCGCATTTTCTGTCGCTTTCGTCACGCGCCAAAATATGTGAAATGTCGTATCTTTTGGCGCGCGCCGAAAGCGACTAATGTCTGTTTCGTCGTTCCGGTCGCGGGCGAGATTTCGGTTCCGTTGCATATCTCGGTTTTGTCTCCTGCTGAATTTGTCGACAAATACAGTGATATATATAAATAGAATTCCATACATAAGTCATACTTCCTTTCTTATCGATGCATTATTGGGAGATAAACCCTACATGTAGTTTTGTTTCAAACTTCAAATCAATTAAATCTTGAGTTCGCCTGTGTTCCAGTCTGACTTCCCGTGGAAACAGCGTGACATTTCTACTACACCTGGAGGATCATGTCTTCGTATAGCTCTTTCTTACAAAAAACAAACCTCTATGGGAACTTGACGTCAGTATACGAGCATGCAGACGTCTTTGAAAGCAGACATCCGGTTTGATCACGAACATCGCCGTAAAAACATTGATTCCTTCAACCAGAATCCGCTCATTTGCATCATGAACTGAGAGCGTGGACTCGAACGGAAATTAGTTAACGGCACGAATGTCACATTGCTCAGCGCCGCACGATGACGTCACTTTGTCTGATTGTCAGATATAAAAACAACTTTGCAGGGACTCCTGGAGACTCCGTGCAAAAAAGGTCTGGCTCGGGTTGGGAGAGAGGTAATGTCGCAAGAGCTATACTCGACCTTCACCTCATAAATTGCAGTCACGTTATATCTCCGCTACCTTCGGGTTTAAACAAGCTGCAAAACAGAGTTAAGTCCCCTCGCTAAGCGATGTCTGAGCGCTGCCGGCAATTGTATTTTCTTAATTAAATCTAACAATTTTTATTGAAGTGTGATCAAGCCAGAATGAATTGTAACTGCATGGCAAAACACTATATACAATTAAAAATGTTAGATTTATTTTTAAAATGGCAACGTTCAGACATCGCGTAGCGAGGGGACTGAACTCTGTTTTGCAGCTTGGCATTTTATATGCATGTTTCCGTTCATATTCTATATAGCATCATACAGTTTTCTACGACAAAATGCTTGCAAACCATACAGTGCAAACTTGCCAGTGTATGAACGTACCCTAACCGAGTTATGCATCGTTAACCATTTCTAATTAAATACTCATTGATGAGTAGTCCAATCGGAAATGTTCAGATAATAATTAAGTTCAACAAATGACCATATGACTAAAACAAAACTTTACCACTAATTATACTGGTTGTAATACGAAGCATTGAGAAAAATCAACCTATTTGTTGTGTAAATTTCCAATTTCTAATGTTCTGCCACGCATGAATTTCCAAACAGTTTCAATCTTTGGAAAATGTTTATCTAAGTTGTGGTGAGCCCCCCCCCCCCCCTCCTGTCGCTACGTCCCTGGATGAGCCCATGCATTCATGATATACATGCGCCGTGGATTCATTAATTACCAAATAATACAGGGTGGGGTAATTGTAATTTGTAATGATTGTAATTAATTACTTTTCTCAAGTAATTGGGTGTAATTTGTACTTGGGGCCATTTATCAATTACAAGTAATTGAAAGTAATTAATTACTTGAATAAATATACATGTAATTCAATTGCTTTTTTCAATTACATCCAATTACTTTCCAAAATTATCATGCTTAGCATTTAAAGATGAAATATAAGTTTTGTTTTACTTTTATACGTGAGATTTCTTCGTGTGAACCAAGATATTAGGAACTTAAAATACCGATTCCAGAGTTCGAGTCTGCACAAATAAATAAAACAATGGTGGAAACAATTGGTTCTTCGCAAAGAACCAGTATGGAATCATTTCTTCGTTGGGTTTTTTGGGGGGGGAATATTTTGGTTCCTTGTGAAAAACCACAGCATGTAGAACCATACGACTCGTGACAATTGTGTGAATGATTTGGTTCTTTGTGAAGAACCAAAAGTTTATGGTTCACAGATAATAAATACAAAGCCAGAACCATGTGATTCTTACCCAGAACCAAAGAACTCAGTTGGTTCCGTTATAGGGGGAATTGTTAATCCAAAGTAATTGTAGCAATTATTATATTACCAAAACTTTTTTATTTTGATCTTTAGGTAGCAATACACGATTTCCAGCAATGTTGGCCAACCTGGGAGAGCTGGGTACTGTACTTCAAATCTAGCTGAGCCATTATCTTTGGCATAGGTCCCATCAAGCATGTTTTAATTTCGACAGAAACTGTATAGGTGTAATGATAAATTATGTCTGTACTTTATCTTCTTCGTAAACTTTGTCATTGAGTTATGACCTTGGTTTGCACACACAAAACGCTAAATTTTACTCAGATTGATCATTTTCAACCAAAATCAGACCATGACAGAGCGAATGTCAGTAAATAAACTTCTTCCACCTGATAGAGCTATGTTAGAGCTGATAAATATTGGAAATAGAAAAAAGTTATTGTATCAATTTGTAAAAAAAACAAAACAATTCTTGCATACGCAGATGACAGAATTCAGGGGAGAGAAATCGGGCTATTTTCCTGTATACCAATAATACATATAGTTGGCCTCCACGGGCTCCACTGAATACGAAAACCTTGTTGCTATCCATCCAAATTGTTATCCTTTTTTTTTTAGTGAACTTTCCCAGTTTTGCAAAATAATTAAACATTCAAACCAGTAATGACACATTTAACACAGGTTACACTGGCTGTTATGCCGCCCCACCCCCCCCCCCCCCGATACTTATTTTTCTATTTTTCAGACCCCCTACAACCCGATAAATCGTGTACTGCTACCTTACTCGTGTAGTTGGTTATTCATTTGGTTTCTGAATATATGATTCTTTACGGAATGGGAACCAGACGCCTTAATTAACCCTTCCATACGGCTGGAGTATCCTGAAATTAGTGAAAACCATGTACCAATATATTCTCTTATATATGCGAGACTCCCATACACCAGGGAGCCTCGCATACAATGAATTGGCCTAACAATATTTAGGTGTAAGCAGTATCATTCTTTCTATGGGAGATTCGCACATATAAGAGAATGCACTTCCGCATGTTATTTACTGCTGCACCAGCGCAGCTCCCGTCATGAGAGGGTTATAGTTCTTGGTACTTCGTGTGGAACCATTTGGTTCTGTGATTGTTTCCCTGAGGCGTTATTTCGCTAAAATCCGATTCAGATTCTGGATTCAGATTACAGATTGGTCCCCGTACGTATAAGAGAATACATTGGCCTAACATTTTTTTTTTTTACATTTTTAATAATTTATTCTTATATTCTTTAACAGACTTATTTTGTAGGTTTAGGGCCGATGAGATCGGCCCCTGGCACTCAAAGGGTTAACCTGTTAAAGAATATAAGAATAAATTATTAAAATTGTAAAAAGAAAATGGTTAGGCCAATGCATTCTCTTATATATGCGAGGCGACCTATGGTCGACTCGCATATATAAGAGTATGCATTGGCACAGGGTATATGGGTTGATACAAAAATCGACCTGGCACTCAATGGGTTAATTGCAGTGCGCACAATCACCTCGACCAGAGTAATATACGTGCGATACATACTCGCATCCCAATCAAACTTCCTCCGATATATATATTCCATGAGGTAATTGGTGCAGTCCTTCACTACAACATACTAGTTATCTCAACACCCGTGCCGATAATTGGTATTAACCATTCCTATAGTAAATACTCATTAATGAGTAGTTACCTTATTAACCATTCCTAAACTAAATACTCATTGATGGGTAGTTATCCCTTGGGAAATGATCAGATAATAAACCAACACACATTGGTCGTTTATTGAACTTATTACCTTAACATATCCCACCAATTAATAGTATAATCCTTCTGCGCATGTAGTATATATCTTCGTGTGTTTGCGGTCTGCTATTTTTTCCTTGACACCCTTCCAAATGAATAACAGACAATTCCAATATACACATTTATATCTGGTTGACACATTTATATCTGGTTAGAGAATCCATTTAGTATAGAAATCGATAAAGCAACACATAATATCCGCAGACATATTCAGGGTTTCAAACATTCGTTTATAACAACACGATAAGTTATATATAGAGGATCTCACATGAGTTTCTATTTTATACGGAATTTATCAACCGAGTTCACTAAATTCGATTTGAGCCGAGGTTTACCGAGGCTCAAATAGAATTTAGAGGACGAGGTTGATAAATTACGTATAAAATAGGACGAGTGTAAGATACCTTTTATCACATGATCAAATAAACCCGAAGCAACGCGAAATATTCATCGAAAACAACAATCATAAACTACAGCGATCGCAAGTTATTTGAAGAACGCCGTGACGTCATCGCACGCGCTGATATTAAACGTGTCTATATTACCGATAATTATGAAACTGCTTTTATGGCCAAATTATGTGATAAAATAACATCCCTTATGGTTCCACTGAAAAAAATAAAGTCAACAGTCAAATTTGACATAGAAAAAGTCCATATAAGACAACTAAATTTTAAATATTTATCTTTTAGGACAATTTTCTTTTTAGCTGATATTTGGGGCATTCATGTTATTCTATGAAGAATAACGGGCATGTTGTGCCCCTCTACCACCCCCACCCCCGATCCGACGCCGCCTCGGGTATCTCGTGAGATCTCAATGAAATTAGGTATATGCAGGTTCACCATCGTGACTGCTGTCAAAGACTGCCGACCTTAAAGATGGTCTGTCTCTTCTTAAAGGCCCACTTAATTTTCGAATCACCAGATCACATTATATACAACATATTTCATATTATATAGAACCACCAGATCACATTATATACAACATATTCCATATTATATAGAACCACCAGATCACATTATATACAACATATTCCATATTATATACCATGAACCACCAGATCACATTATATACAACATATTCCATATTATATACCATGAAAAACCAGATCACATTATATACAACATATTCCATATTATATACCATGAACCACCGGATCACATTATATACAACATATTCCATATTATATACCATGAACCACCAGATCACATTATATACAACATATTCCATGTTATATACCATTTGAAAGAGGAAGCTCCAAAACATTGTATTATCAACTGATCCAGTCAAATAAACTGGGAACATATTGTTTTTGTCGAGGTACTAATGTGTGTTTTGTGATTAATTTTGATCCAGACTGTACTATAAAGTATATTATTCTCAATGGAAGTGGAAAAAAAGTGTTGAGTGTTTTGCTTAAGGCACACTCTTTACGTGCTGTATATATATAAACAAACGCTCGGCACACACAAAGTGTAAATATAAACAAACGCTCGTCACACACAAAGTGTAAATATAAACAAACGCTCGGCACACACAAAGTGTAAATATAAACAAACGCTCGGCATACACAAAGTGTAAATATAAACAAACGCTCGTCATACACAAAGTGTAAATATAAACAAACGCTCGTCACACACAAAGTGTAAATATAAACAAACGCTCGGCATACACAAAGTGTAAATATAAACAAACGCTCGACACACACAAAGTGTAAATATAAACAAACGCTCGTCACACACAAAAGTGTAAATATAAACAAACGCTCGTCACACAAAGTGTAAATATAAACAAACGCTCGTCGCACACAAAGTGTAAATATAAACAAACGCTCGTCACACACAAAGTGTAAATATAACAAACACTCGTCACAGCACAAAGTGTAAATATAAACAAACGCTCGGCACACACAAAGTATAAATATAAACAAACGCTCGTCACACAAGTGTAAATATAAACAAACGCTCGTCTCACACAAAGTGTAAATATAAACAAACGATCGTCACACACAAAGTATAAATATAAACAAACGCTCGTCTCACACAAAGTGTAAATATAAACAAACGCTCGGCACACACAAAGTGTAAATATAAACAAACGCTCGGAACACACCAAAGTATAAATATAAAACAAACGCTCGTCACACACAAAGTGTAAATATAAACAAACGCTTGGCACACACCAAAGTATAAATATAAACAAACGCTCGTCACACACAAAGTGTAAATATAAACAAACGCTCGGCACACACAAAGTGTAAATATAAATAAACGCTCGGCACACACAAAGTGTAAATATAAACAAACGCTCGTCACACAAAGTGTAAATATAAACAAACGCTCGGCACACACAAAGTGTAAATATAAACAAACGCTCGACACACACAAAGTATAAATATAAACAAACGCTCGTCACACACACAGTGTAAATATAAACAAACGCTCGTCACACAAAGTGTAAATATAAACAAACGCTCGTCTCACACAAAGTGTAAATATAAACAAACGCTCGGCACACACACAGTGTAAATATAAACAAACGCTCGGCACACACAAAGTATAAATATAAACAAACGCTCGTCTCACACAAAGTGTAAATATAAACAAACGCTCGGCACACACAAAGTATAAATATAAACAAACGCTCGGCACACACAAAGTATAAATATAAACAACCGCTCGTCTCACACAAAGTGTAAATATAAACAAACGCTCGTCACACACAAAGTATAAATATAAACAAAACGCTCGGCACACACAAAGTATAAATATAAACAACCGCTCGTCTCACACAAAGTGTAAATATAAACAAACGCTCGTCACACACAAAGTGTAAATATAAACAAACGCTCGGCACACACAAAGTATAAATATAAACAAATGCTCGTCACACAAAGTGTAAATATAAACAAACGCTCGTCTCACACAAAGTGTAAATATAAACAAACGCTCGGCACACACAAAGTGTAAATATAAACAAAACGCTCGTCACACACAAAGTGTAAATATAAACAAACGCTTGGCACACACAAAGTATAAATATAAACAAACGCTCGTCACACACAAAGTGTAAATATAAACAAACGCTCGGCACACACAATGTGTAAACATAAACAAACGCTCGGCACACACAAAGTGTAAATATAAACAAACGCTCGTCACACAAAGTGTAAATATAAAACAAACGCTCGGCACACACAAGTGTAAATATAAACAAACGCTCGGCACACACAAAGTATAAATATAAACAAACGCTCGGCACACACACACAGTGTAAATATAAACAAACGCTCGTCACACAAAGTGTAAATATAAACAAACGCTCGTCTCACACAAAGTGTAAATATAAACAAACGCTCGGCACACACACACAGTGTAAATATAAACAAACGCTCGGCACACACAAAGTATAAATATAAACAAACGCTCGGCACACACAAAGTATAAATATAAACAAACGCTCGTCTCACGCAAAGTGTAAATATAAACAAACGCTCGGCACACACAAAGTATAAATATAAACAAACGCTCGTCTGACACAAAGTGTAAATATAAACAAACGCTCGGCACACACAAAGTATAAATATAAACAAACGCTCGTCACACACAAAGTGTAAATATAAACAAACGCTCGGCACACACAAAGTGTAAATATAAACAAACGCTCGGCACACACAAAGTGTAAATATAAACAAACGCTCGGCACACACAAAGTGTAAATATAAACAAACGCTCGGCACACACAAAGTGTAAATATAAACAAACGCTCGGCACACACACAGTGTAAATATAAACAAACGCTCGTCACACAAAGTGTAAATATAAACAAACGCTCGTCTCACACAAAGTGTAAATATAAACAAACGCTCGGCACACACACACAGTGTAAATATAAACAAACGCTCGGCACACACAAAGTATAAATATAAACAAACGCTCGTCTCACACAAAGTGTAAATATAAACAAACGCTCGGCACACACAAAGTATAAATATAAACAAACGCTCGTCTCACACAAAGTGTAAATATAAACAAACGCTCGGCACACACACAGTGTAAATATAAACCAAACGCTCGGCACACAAAGTATAAATATAAACAAACGCTCGTCACACACAAAGTGTAAATATAAAAAAAACGCTCGTCTCACACAAAGTATAAATATAAACAAACGCTCGTCTCACACAAAGTGTAAATATAAACAAACGCTCGTCTCACACAAAGTGTAAATATAAACAAACGCTCGGCACACACACAGTGTAAATATAAACAAACGCTCGGCACACACAAAGTATAAAATATAAACAAACGCTCGTCTCACACAAAGTGTAAATATAAACAAACGCTCGTCACACACAAAGTATAAATATAAACAAACGCTCGTCTCACACAAAGTGTAAATATAAACAAACGCTCGGCACACACACACAGTGTAAAATATAAACAAACGCTCGGCACAAACAAAGAATAAATATAAACAAACGCTCGTCACACACAGTGTAAATATAAACAAACGCTCGGCACACACAAAGTGTAAATATAAACAAACGCTCGGCACACACACAGTGTAAATATAAACAAACGCTCGGCACACACAAAGTATAAATATAAACAAACGCTCGTCTCACACAAAGTGTAAATATAAACAAACGCTCGTCACACACAAAGTATAAATTATAAACAAACGCTCGTCTCACACAAAGTGTAAATATAAACAAACGCTCGGCACACACACAGTGTAAATATAAACAAACGCTCGGCACACACAAAGTATAAATATAAACAAACGCTCGGCACACACCAAAGTATAAATATAAACAAACGCTCGTCTCACACAAAGTGTAAATATAAACAAACGCTCGGCACACACAAAGTATAAATATAATCAAAACGCTCGTCTCACACAAAGTGTAAATATAAACAAACGCTCGGCACACACAAAGTATATATATAAACAAACGCTCGTCACACACAAAGTGTAAATATAAACAAACGCTCGGCACACACAAAGTGTAAATATAAACAAACGCTCGTCACACACAAAGTGTAAATATAAACAAACGCTCGTCACACACAAAGTGTAAATATAAACAAACGCTCGTCACACACAAAGTGTAAATATAAACAAACGATCGTCACACACAAAGTATAAATATAAACAAACGCTCGTCTCACACAAAATGTAAATATAAACAAACGCTCGTCACACACAAAGTGTAAATATAAACAAACGCTCGTCACACAAAGTATAAATATAAACAAACGCTCGTCACACACAAAGTGTAAATATAAACAAACGCTCGTCTCACACAAAGTGTAAATATAAACAAACGCTCGTCACACACAAAGTGTAAATATAAACAAACGCTCGTCACACAAAGTATAAATAATATGATGATACGTAAACGTAATTTGCGCCCGCTTGTTAATCTTTCGTAGGATTTGATGATTATTTAACCATAATTACAAAAATCATACCGGTATATGTAAATGATCATACATTCAAAAAAATTTCATTGTAATATTACGACAGAAACTGTTGGCAGGAATTGGACCATCAGTAACTCGTAAAATTACGAGATCAGCGTAATCTGACATTTACAAATTTGATCGTATCATTT